>PVJX010005855.1:0-17184 GCA_004027295.1 Dolichotis patagonum
GCAGTTCTGCGCAGACTTTCAATCCAAACAGCCCGGGCCACTCTGCAGTTCCCAGAGGTTCGGGTCCCAAAGAGACAGGCTGTGATGCTGGTCTCTGGGAGACTTCCTGGGGGTGAAGGGTGGGGCTATGGGCCCAAACAGATCTGGCCCAGATGCCGGTCTCCGGGCAGTTCCCTGTGGATGAAGGGCAGGCCCACCAGTCCCAAACTGTCTCGCCAAGATGAATGTCTGTGCAGACTTTCAATTCAAACAGCCCAGGCCACTCTGCGGGTCCCAGAGGTTCGGGTCCCAAACAGACAGCAGATGTGGTCTTCTTATAGGACCTCTCTGAATGATTGACAAGAGGAAGCTAGGAAATCAGGTGCAACTGTGGTACAAACACAAGCTAAAGGGGAAGTCGAAGACACAGAAACCTCTGCCATATAGGAGACAGTCATGTTCATGCCAGGAACAAGAGCCTGGGGAAAAAAGTGAGAAACACCATATCACAAGCTGAAATGGTAACATCAGAATTGAATATTATTAATAAATGTGTGCAACAGTATTCATTACTAAAAAAATATGAAACCACTTAAGGACAAGGAAATTCACTGTGACATAATACATTCACTTTATTATTATATTCTATATAACAATATGCATAAAATTTGTATGAGACATAAAAATAAAAATGATAGACAAAGAAAAGCTTAGGTCCTGATGGATTCACTGCTGATTTCAACAAGAAATTTAGCGATATAATGCCAATATTCCTCAAAATCTTTAATAAAATTGAAAGGGCAGCAATACTCCCTAACTCATTCCTGGAGGCAAGTATTATCCTGATACCAAAACCAGATAAGAATCCAAACAAAAAAGAGAACTACAGGTCAATCTCCTTAATGAACACAAATGCAAGAATCCTCAATAAGATACTAACTAGCAAATAGAATGCAGCAAATCATCAAGAATATTATACACTATGACCAAGTGAAATTCATCCCAGGAATGCAAGGATGGTTCAATACATGCAAATCAATAAATGTAATAACACCATAATGACAGAGCCAAAGACAAAAATCACATGATCATCTCAATAGATGCAGAAAAACCTTTTGATGAAGTCCAATACTCACTTATGTTCAAAACCCATAGAAAATCAGAATAGTTGGTCTTTACCTCAATCTGATAAAAGCTATCAATGACAAACCAACAATCAACATCATATTAAATGAATTTTAGAGGTTTTCTTCTAACATCAGGAAAAAGACAAGGATGTCCCCTATCACCACTCCTCTTCAATATAGTTCTGGTAATAATAGCCAGTAGAATTAGACAAGAGAGAGAAATAAATGAAATAAGGATAGAAAAGAAGTTAAATTATCATTATTGACTGACTACATGATACTCTACACAGAAGATCCCAAAAACTACACCAAAAGGCTTCTAGAATTAATAGAAAAGTACAGTAGTGTAGCTGGATACGAAATAAACACTCAGAATCAACAGCATTCCAGTACAGAAATGAAAACTCACTGAGAGGGAAATTAAGGAAACCACATCATTGTCAATATCACTCAGGAGAAATAAAATAAGAATCAGTCTAACAAAGGGGTAAATGATTTATATATTAAAAATTACTGTATTCTTAAAAAGGAGATCAAATAGAATATTAGAAAATGGAAAGATATTCCTTGCTCTTGTACAGGAAATACCAACATAGTGCAAGTGGCCATACTCCCAAAACTGTTACACAAATTTAATGGAATCCTGATCAAAATTCCATTAGCATACCTGATAGGACTAGAAAAAACATTCCTAAAGTTTGTTTGGAAACAGAAGACCTAGAATACAAAGGCAACTCTGAGTAACAAAGGCAAGGCAGGAGGCATAACAATTCCTTACTTGAAATTATACTACAAAGCTACTGTGATAAAATCAGTATGACACTGGCAAATACAAAAACAAGAAACAGACATGAGGATCAGTGGAACATATTAGAACATACAAACACATTCAGCTACCTTATATATGACAAAAGGGTCTATCTTGTACACTGGAACAAAGATAGACTTTTTAATAAATGGTGCTTGGGAAAATTAGCTCTCTATGTGCTGAAGACTAAAACTAGACCTATGTGTATCAATATGCATTAAACTAAAGTCAAAATGAATCAAAGAACCAAGTGGGTGGGGCATACCTGTAATCCCAGCACTCCAGAGGCTGAGGCAGGAGGATCATTGCAAGTTTGAGACCAGTCTGGACTACAAAGCGAGCTCAAGGTCAGCCTAAACTGCATAGTGAGACCTTGCCTCAAAAAGACAACAGCAACAAAAAAGATCAAAGGTCTAAACGTTAAAATAGAAACACTAAATCTCCTGGAAGAGAAAGTAGGTAGAAATCTTAAGACATAGGTGTAGGCAGAGTTCAAAACCCAGATTATGAGGGAAATATATCAAAGAATCAACAACTGGGATCTCAAAAGAAATCAACAACAAAGTGAAAACACAACCCACAGTGTAAGAAAAAATTCTAGTCAATTGTCCCTCAGGTAGAGGACTTCTATCTAGAACATATAAATAATTGAAAAAAACTCAGAACCTACCCACATCAAATTCAAAGAGCCAGTCCAAAAATTGGCATCTGAGATGAACACACAGTTCTCGGTTGCAGAAATACTAGTGGCAGATAAATATATGAAAAAAATATTCGACATTGTTGGTCACTTGAAAAATACAAATTAAAACAATACTGAGATATCACCTCACTCCAGAAAGAATGGCTGTCATCAAAAAAATCAACCAATAGCATGCTAGAGGGATTGTGAGGAAAAAGAGAACCTTCTCCACTTTTGGTGGGAGTGAAAACTGGTGCAACCACTGTGGAAATCAGTATGGATATTGCTCAAAAGCTGGATTAGAGGTTCCATTCAACCCAGCTATTACCCTTCTGAGTACCTTCCCTAAAGAACTGAGACATCATACCTCAGTGATATATGTGCCCCCATGTTTAAACAGCACAATTTGTAATAGCTAAATCTTGGAAACCACAGAAATACTCATTAACTGAGGAATGGATAAAAGAGACATGGGCTTTTTTTAATACAATGAAGTACCACTCAACAATAAAGAAGGATAAATTTGAGACATTCACAGGTAATTGGATGCAATTTGAGACCATACTCATAAATAAATCAGATGCACAGGTGTAAACATCATATACAGTGAGAAATTGAAAGAGTAAATAAGATCTAAAATGTACAACAGGTGCAAAATGGTAATAAATTGTTTAAAAAGAAAAAGGAACTAGGATGGTGGAAAGGGGAGAGGAAAAAAGGGAAAAGGATGATGATGCAGGTTAGCTATAGTATTAGTGTCTCTTAGTTCATTGAAAAGGAAGGTTTGAGCTAATATTGATTGGAGAATTTTATGCCCATATCTTGTACTCTGAAGAACTATTTTGAAGATGACAATATGCAAAGCATTACCTATTGTTAGTCTCCTAATATTGTTATGAAATTTTGCTTTACCCTTCTTCTATAAAATAAAAAAGAAAAGATGAAAAAAATCAACTTCCATCAGCCAGACAAAGGACACTAAATGAGTATTTTACTGTATTTATATGCACATATATATTCTTTTGTTCATTTAGCAAATATTTATTTGTATGCCTACTGTGCTTCAAAAACTGTGCTAATTCTTGGGAAGTGCCAATGACTATGTATATCTACCTCATAGAAGTGACATTTTAATGGAGGTAGGAATGACACAATATAGTATCATTATATCAATATAGTAAGTGGTGAATGACAAGATAATTGGTAAATAACAAAGATAACAAATAAGTATGTCATACACTATGTTAGACGATCACAAGTCCAAATAACATTATACTCGAATATGGACGATGGCAACTCCAGTCCATTTACACCTTGAGGTTTCCTGATTTGAAGCAGTGCCAGGCTGATAGCAGGCTGTGTATCAGCAAATCTGAGCTCTGGCTATTACAATGATCAGAACATTTTTATTATTAAAATGAGACAATATTTAGAACTCAAGAATGAATAAGCTTTGTTGCAGTTAAGTTTTCATTCTGAGTTGGGAAAAGAAACAGATCTTCAAGTAAATATGAAGAAGCAATGGGTGAAAGAATAAAACTGCTTCATTAACTTCTTATCAAATGTACTTAATTCAGTGAAAAATTTACACAATCATTAAGTGTGGAACTGTACTTTTTCCTGTAATTCTATGTTGAAGCATGAATGAACTGAGATTAGTTTATGCTATGTTTCTTCTCATGGTTGATCCAGTGACAAAAATCTACTATACTGTAGTTTTCTTCATGAAGAATAGAAATTCTGAGGAATGAGTGTAGAACAGCACACTGTTTAAAGTATCTTCTTTGGGATCAATAACACAATTATATTGGGGATGAATATTATCCTGAGAACTTCCTTGTAAGTGAGTGTCTTTGATTATACATTTTATTTTCATGAAGAACTTTCTTGGCATGTAACACTTCCCTTCAGGGACATGGTCATTAGAAAGTTTGAGTGATTCTAGTTCACAGCCTTGGGCCAGGGCCCACTTCTTGGAATGATCAGTGAGTTGAGCAGCTTCCAGGAGTCCACTGTAGATATAATTCATTTCTTGACATCGGTCATGATCACCTGCTCTAATTTAGTGGGTTGATTTTACCACCTTCTCATTTGGGCAAGAAGCTTCTGAAAGAGGAAAAATGGTACAATTATAACAGAATTTTAAAATTCCTTTTGGATAGCCCATCTTCAGTTCTTGGGAAATCTTGTCAGTTCCTATTTACTATTTGCTGCTACTTAGCCACTTTCCCCCTGATGAATCACTCTTCAAAAATGGCAGCTCTCCATGATTGATTGGACTGTTAGAAACTAGATCACCTTGCTTTCAAGTACATTTTTTAAACAAAATACTTTAGGAATTTAGGCTTTGCTTGCAGAAAATTAAAATTCATTCTATTAAGTGTATCTTCTTCTGACAGCTCATCAATTAGTGACTCTGTAGGATCTTGGACAGGCTTCATCAGCTAAGAGACTGCTTTTACCTTGGAGGTGACCTCTGAGACCCAGCACCTGCTGCTATGCTGACTTTTTCTGAATTCTACACTTTCTCAGGCTCCTGGATTCCTAATTGAGTACACATCAATGTTTGCATTTGGGAGTTTTCCACAGATGATTATCCATAATCACATAATCAAATAATGTCTTTTTTACCTCCCTATATGTCTTTCATCTCTTACTGTGTTCACAAATCTTCAAACTATGTAATATACGCTTTTCCCATATCAAATAAAATATAGAGAGGAAGTTTTCTTGATTAGCAAAAAAGACCACTAGAACATGTACCACACTATAGGATTTAGCATGGATCAAAGTGAGGTCTTGCTGGGCATAGTGATGCATGCCTGTATTCCCAATACTCGGGAGACTGAGGCAGGAGTATCAGTGCAAGTTCCAGGCTAGCCTAGGCTACATAACAAGTTCAAGAACAGACTGAACTACACAGTGAGACCATGGTTTTTTTAAAAAGTAAAGGTTTCAAGTGGGACTAAAAGGTACTGGACCCCTTCAAGTGAACAGATCTATCAAGTGCATAGTGATAGGAATTCCATCTGTTTTACTCATCAGTTTATTCCCAGAATTTATTACAGTGTTTGATACCTAATAATCACTCAATAACTATGTGTAAATGAATGATTCTAGGAACAAAAGATGGAAAGACTGAAAGCAGAAAAAAAGGAAAAAGACTTTTTTTTATTTTTTGCTCTGAAAATGGAGAAATATTTAAATGGAAGCCTGAAGCAGGAAAGGATGCTATTGGAACCGAGTGTCTGTACCCACGTCAGCCTTATGGACGTATATCCACGATAGATTAGAGAAAGGAAGCTCAAGCAAGGATCAAAAGCTGTTCTGCCGAGAACTCGGGGAAACATGAAAAGACATGAGATGCATTGTTTTATCTTTAGTGCCAAGATGACAGAGTGGAGAAAAGAGATATTTTCTCCAGTTCCACAAGAAACCTGCATTCCTTTAGCACTGTGACTATCTTCAAAACAGCCACAGATCAGTTCCTAGAAAAGGTGTTATGCTGAGGTGAACTGAAAAACATATCTTCAACCCAGGCATCAGGTGCATCATGCTGGAGCGAGAGGAGAAGAAAAATAAAATGATTCGATGTCTTTAAGTGTCAACTTTAGAAAACTGAAGTGTCAGGGAAAACTGAGCTTCAATTTGAAAAGAACTAGCATTCTTGTATTTTGCAGAAAAAAATGTTAGTACAATTTTCTTGGCTATTTTTATTACTATCATTAATACATCATTTTAGTAGTTAACTTATAATCTCTATTATGGTCCAGACTCTCTACTAAGTGTTGGGAACACAGTGTTAGCAGGGCACAATCTCTGTCCTAAATGATTTTCTGCCTGGATTTTAACACAAGAAAACAGGCTGTGACCACTTGTGGTTTGTATGATATGCTATGTGCTGGCTGTAGAGTACTATAGACAAGCCTGTGCTTCAGAGGCCTTTGGAAATTCAGCTTATTCCAAATTTGAAAATAAGACATAGAAATCAAGAATTCAGATGAAGGTCAAGCCTCTGGACACTGAGCACATGTCTAAAATTCCCATTTTTTTGCATATAATAGAATCCCACAGGCAGCCTAATTCTTTAATTGCACTATGTAATCTAGACATTTATAAGACATCATTTTTTCTTTGTTGAAATCTTCAGTTAGATCCCCAATAAGAAATTTACCTATGGCTGTTCATTGAACATAGCAATGACTTTCTTTTTCCCAAAAATAGTTCATTTGTTCTATCATAAGCTTGAGATGTAAAGAGTAAGTTATTAAGCAAATACCAATTACAGTGCTATGTGATTTCATTCTCTCTCTCTCTTTCTCTCTCTCTCTCTATATATATAAATATATACACAGAGAGAGAGAGACATACAAATACATATATGCAAGTACGTATAGTGTATGTATCTGTGCTAAATGTATTTCATAAAGTCATCAAGTTAAAACAATCAAAAACATTGAGACAAAATATGCCTGTGATCAAAACATTGAAACTTCCTATCCCCTGCAATGCTGAAATCAGAGTAAAAAAGCATTGCAAACAGAGTCCCCTAGGTATCAGAGAGCATTTGTATCATTCATGTTGAGCACATGATATTTGTCAAACAACACGAATTAAATATTTCTCCAAGTCACTTATCGAATAAGCAGACTGTTAAGAAATCTGGTTGATTCACAAAAGGAATATGTTTCAGTGTTAGTAATTGATTTGTTCAGTCACGAATACCCTGAATAGTGGCAGAGAAAACAATAAGTGCTCTGATGCATAGAAAATAATTAAAAGAAGTCTAATATCAGTGAGTGTTCAGAGAAACATCAATGGATGATGTCTCACAGAACTTTCCTATAATGTCATTATTTTAGATTAAGCAATCACTGGGAAATAATGACATCTATTAAAATATGGGAAATCACAAGTGAACTACACTAAACTATTTATTTTACCATTTAATAATTCACTACTGAATTATCGGGGGTACAGCTAATTAAAATTCAGAAATCAGGATCAAAAAAAGCTACCTAAATTCACCTAAGTCAAGGTTATCCATTCTGTCATCTAACTGAGAATTAAAATAAGCAGGTAAACATGAAACCAACCATATGCTTAGGATTATCAAGGTATCTAATTACTATCCAATAAGTATGCTTTATATTAGGCAAGAAACATAATAAAGAAAAGAGTTTAAAATTACAAAAGATTAAAAACCTATTTTTATCTACCACTAGGCATCTTCCAATAACTTTAGTCATTCGTATCCAATACAGTGAGAACTGCTGTGCATTTCTCAGTCCTTACTGCACACCGTCTATTCTCCAGGCAGTGGGGATGTGCAAATGCAGGACAAATGGCTTAGTCTCCTACCTCAAGGAGTGAAAACTCAAGAGAGAGACCATTCAGGTTTGAATCCAAGCCTTGGCATTGTGCAGCTCTGGGTGCTACACCTCATCTCTCTGTACCTGGGCTTCTGAGAGAATGGCCACAGTAGTTCTAAGTTGGCAATAGACTCATTCTAAGCACTGAAGGAATTATTGCACTAGTGCTGGATACAAGGTAAATATAGTGTAATGGTTAGTCTTATTATTTGTGGCTGAGATTTGAATGATGTCTTTCTCGTGATCTTTCCTGGAAATTTCCTAACTTCTGAGATCACAGAAATCTACGTTTATGGAAAGTCAAAAGTGTGTTTCAACATAAGTAGTCTGCAATAACAGATGTGAAGAAACATTATAGGGAATAGAGGGAGAAAGGTGAGTGGAAAACATTCATTGCTTAGAAAATGGTATCCAATGTAAAGGGAATAGATCAAGGATAATGTAGTTGATTTGTTTATTATTTTTGTCAAATATTCACAAGAATATTCTATAGTATGTTGAAACAGAGTCTAGAACACATTGGTGGTTATTTCTAGAAAAAGTGTTCTTTTTCTCTCAGCCAGGTGGAATGTAGTTTCCCCCAATGTGCTGTAAGATTGGGTGAACTGGTATCCCAGGAACCTAAACCTCAGATATAAATGTCATCAAATTCATGTGCCATTACTCGTTACTGGGGGTTTATTTCTAACTTTGGAGACAAGAAGTTTGCAATTTCTGTGACATAGTTAAAATGGTAGTTTCTCTTACAAAGCCAGTTTTCAATAAATATACTGGTCACAACAACTCCTATTCCTCTAGATAGGAGCATGCGTCAAAACCAGGCTGACCTCACTGGACCCACAGCTGCTGCACTAGCAAGTCTGCTGAGGTGCTGCAGGCTCCGTGTGCATGTCCCGGGCACAGCTGCCTTACCAAGATGCCAATTTCTGTTTCATCACGCTGTTTATAGACCACCTGACCAGCCTAATGAGTCTCAAACAACACCCAACCTCTCATGTTCTGAAGGAACAATAGTCTAAAATGCACAGTTGAATTTGTTAATTAAAAATCCATATTCAAAATTGCAATATCAAATGTTACAATGTCAAACAACTAACTCAAACATATAAAGCGATTAGTACTAAGCCTAACAACTAACCTGCTCATATTGGAACCAAACATCTTCCTAAATTGTGCTTCAAAATACTGTGCAGATCAAATGGACTGCTCAGAGAAATAGATATGGCTCTGGCTAATTTTCAATTTTTATTGTTTCTCATCTTTGATTTTTCTTTCCTTAATGTTTTTCTTCAATGACCTCTGGATTAATTCTCCTGAACTTATATTTCTCTCCCCTAAAGTGACCAGGGAAGCCAATTATGTGTCTTCAGAAGGACTGGGAAGACAATTATGTGAACCTCATTGGGACAAGGATAAGATACAGGAAAAAAAACATTGAGCTAGGATTGGAAAGAGGTCCAACTAGATAATGCACTTTGGACAAGTCACAATCTCATTTGTTCTTAATATCCTCATATATAAAATAGGAAAGATATTATAGGTCCCAATTTCAACAAAGAATTTCTGCAGGAGCAATTAAAAAGTGGTGGCCAAATTAGTATTATCATTGTGGTGCTCAACTGGAGAAAGTAGGGAGTTATATTTACCACATAAACAGTCGCAATTGCAACTGCGAGGCAGAGATTTAAAGCAGTCTCTTCCATATTACACGACCTGATAAAATACTCTTACAGTCTCCTCTTCTTTCTCCAGAAATGTTCCCATTTCACAAACTCTAGATTAGTAATGTGGGATTTTGTCAGATTCGCCCATCTCTTAACTGAATTCTGGCAGGAAAGAAAGTAATTATCTTCTTTATTCCACATGCACGTACATACCTCTCCAAGAATATTACTGATTTGTTTGCATCACTGTTGGGAAATTTTAAAATGTGTTTGGTTAACAACTCTGTCTCTTTGGCTTTTCCAGACACATTGCTTTTGAGACACTTTTTATTTATAGATCTTCTTTTGTTTTTTTTTTTTCACCCAACTGTGGAATCCTACATTTATGTACACTGGATATATTTTCAGCAGATGTTACCCACTCCTGAGATGTGCATATAACAACTTCATCAAGTTGAAAAGAGTACATTTAATGCATTTTAAGCAACTATATATTTTTTATCTTGTAACATAGGCACATTAAACACAGAACTGCATACCTATCATATAGGAACTAGTATTCAAGATCAATTGAAAGCATTAGAAATCTGGATTACCAATATGGGTCCATAATGAGATATTGACCTTGGGTCATAATGTGTTCCTCCTGTAAAGGTGTATATCAATCTCATAGATCTCCTACAACATGCAAATGTAATTTCCAGGTATCTGGTCACAGAGTCATAAATTTGGATGACACTTCAAACAATCAATCATTCTTTTTTGAGGTGTGACTATACCTGATCCTTCAAGATTCATTTTTCTAATCAACTGAGAGACAATTAATAACCATGGGGTTTTCTACAAGCCAGAGATTTTACGAGACACTTTCATTCAAATGACTGGGAAACATTAATGGCCCTATTTTTCACACTTTCTTTTACCCACACCATTGGTAGTGTGGCTTGAGAGTGTGACTGACTTTAGACAATGAGATAGTAACAAATCCATGAAAAGTTTTTAAAAATGCCCATGTGTTTCTGCTCCTCTATTCAGTTCTGCTTCCTATAAAATGAGTTTGTGCTGGCCTTCTATGGGGTGAGGAGCCACGTGGAACAGTACTAAATCATTCTAAAACAGGCCTTCCTAGACCGGTCAGCCACCAGGGAACACATGGCCTACCTGCAGACCTAAGTAAGACCTAAGCAAGTCTAATGAGTGTGAGCAGGACCTATCCAGACTATGAGAAATAACAAGGTAACTATATTAAACTGCTATGGATGGGCTTTTTTTGATGGGGCCAGGGAGAGTTGATCATAAAATCAGCCATAAAGAAGGATAGACTTGAGACTTTTGTAGATAAATGAATGCAACTCAAGACCATACTCAGAAGTGAAATAAATCAGACCCACAAGTGTCTCACTAGCATGAGAAGCTGAACAAATAACTAGGACCCAAAATGCTCAGCAGATAATAAGAATTGGCAAGAAATTGTTTAAAAGAAAAGAAAAGAGAGAAACTGGGATGACAGAAAGGAGAAAGGAAGGAAGAGAAAGGGGAAAAATTTATGTATGTATATATATATCATACATATGTATATGATATCTAAGATAGATATATTACTAGCTTCTCTTAATTTATTGAAAAGAAAGGTATATGCTGATGCTAATATTGTTTGGACAATATCTCATGTTTATATTTTATACCCTGAGTAACTACTCTGAAGATAACAATATGAAGTATATTAATTTTTGCTACTCTGCTATTACATTGTTTTGAAATTTTGTTTTTTTCTTTTTTAATAATATGAATAAAAATAAAATCATTGCTATTTAAATGGACCAATTTAAATTCTTAAGGACAATAAATGAAGTTCATAGCCTTCATTAACAGACTATTCCAATGCTTGAATTTCTGTGCCTTTCTTATCAAAACTTCTATCTTTAATTTGAGCCTCAGAGAAGATATACATCAGTGTTTGCCCTACACTCACCCTTCAGCAGCCAAAGCCATGACTCAGGAAGGTCAGTGAGAGATCCTTCTTGGCTCCATAGCCTGCCTTTATATTTTACTTTGCTTTCAGTTCTTTTAAAGACTCTTCACTCTTTTTTGTTACTCCCTACAAAAGTCATTTCATTTCTCCCCATTAGTCTTCATTAAAATAAAATAAAAGCAAAGTGTCCTTTAACCAGACACTTACTGGTTCACAATATTATTTTATGTTTGACATGTCTTGTTCAAAACTTCACAATCCATCCATTGTAAATAAAGTCTTAGGAAATTTACTTTAGATATATGGATTAAGAGTGATGGCTTTCTATATTGAATACAGACTAAAAATGCAAACAAAATTTTAAAAAGGTCAACAGCACAGAAGGAACATAGCTTTAAAAAGATGAAAAGCATGTACTTAACTTTTCTTTTAAGCCAAGGGAAAAAAGGTAAAATTTGATAGGTGAAAGAAGAAATTTATTACTTATATCTGTTTTTCCTTGTTTGGTAGGTATAATTGAATCATCTTACAAAAGTATTATGTCAATTTTCACTTTCATCAGTGATATATAAAAGTATTCTGCCCACCTTGTCAAAATCCAAAAATGCCAAAGTATTAAATTTAAATGTATCTATTTATAATAGCAGCGTTGCATACTTTATATACCTTGATGCAACAAGTGTGTATAGTAAGGGAAATAATTATGGATATCACAAATATTTCATAAGTTTAGTTATAGCAAAGTTTGCTAAATACTGTTAAACTCACAATAGACTGGAAACAATCTACATTTTAAAAATTGATTATTGATTCACTATGATGTAACTACATAGTTAAATATATGTTCTTATCTAGTAATAATATTTGTTAAGGATAATACATAATAAAAATAATTAAAATTAAAACATGTACATTATCTCATTTTAATAAAAGAAAAATATGTGTTAAAATACAATGTAGCCATAGGAAAATCTGAGAAGGTTTTCTTCCTCTATTTATATAGCATTTAGCTATATAGCATCTGAGGTTTTTAAATGGAGTCATTGCAAGTGGAAAAAAGACTTAACCTAACAGCATTTTGTGAGAAAAGGTACCAGAACCTGCAGCTCACTGCACACTCGATTTTCATTAAGTCCAAAATTATTTATTGAATGTGTTCTACATTCCATGTGCCAGAGAGATGCAGCGGAGAACAAAACAACCTCTTGCCACAGGGAGTACACATATTAAGAAGACAAACTGCACATTCATAAGATAATTCTATAGCAGATGCTAATAGATTCAGGAGAAAAATGAAGCCATGCAAGAGCAGAAGGAAGATGGGAAGCAATGAGGAGAGGACATTGGGACACAATGAAGTGAGCACAGTCGTATTAGGACAGAGCTCTCCTGACAGACAGAACAGCAAGTGCAAAGTTGCTGACAAAAGAGCAGTCTTCTTTAAAAATTATCAATATAGCTTCTAGACAAAAAACAAAGGATGTTTTTGTCCAGTACCAGAATACAAGGGATTAATATTGCCAGACAATGCTTCCTGGTGACATTTCCCTTAGGATACTATGTCCAGTGCAGTCCTTGATATCACATTTTAAAGAGAAACACTGAGGACATGGAGTGAGTCCCTGAGAAAGTGTTGAGGATAATAGAGGGGCTAGCAAGGATGCTACTGCTGACTGTAGGACTAGTTGCTTAGCTGAGGGAAAGGAAGACCCAATACAAACAAGTTGTCAGGTATTTTATCATGATTGTATTCTTTAGCTTCAAAGAGCAAGACTAAAATGAATATTACAGAATAGAATGCAGCCACATACAAAAAAGGGAGTATTATGGTGAGTTGGAGTCCCAGAACCAGTAAAGGGTTGAGCATCACTTGTCATGGGATTCTATAGAATCCTGACTGTCATTTTTTACAGATGACACAGCAGTTAGCCTGGAATAATGAAAGCTTACCAGAATATTTAGTCATCCTGAATGGGTACCATTCTGGTAGATACCATTACTGGACTTTTACCTTCTGGGCTTATACAACAGTACAGATGAAACAACAGGGGTCACTCTAAGAAAAAACCTCCATTTATAGACTCCGAGAACCTCGCTGGCACAGGCTTGAGACTTCCTGTGGGTAAGGTCACACATGGCTCAGGGCGGAAGAGGGAGGTGGCAACTGCCCTCTCAGCAGGTGTGGAGTATGGAAATAGAGGCATCTGTCCTCTAATTCAGGAGCAGATTGAGTTATTTAATAAGTGCTTAAGTGAGCAAATGATGGGTCTATTTTGATAGGTGTTAATCAAAGCTATTGTCACAGAAGCAGAGTCTTTTGCTACAATCTGTTCTTTGATAAATGTGCAAAATACATCATGGGGACTTTTCTTCTAGAATTAACATTGTCTGGAGTATGAAGTGTGAATTAAAGGTGTAAGAGTGATTTTTAAAAAGTATTTTGACAATCATACCTACACTATCCAAAATAAACTCTTGTTTTACAATTATTTCCAAAGCAATGCAAATGTCTTGTAACCTGATGCACAAGATTTTCTATTTGGCTCCATCCAAACCACTATATCCTCATCATTTATATTGCCCAGAGCTCAAGATAAAATAGGGCCTCTGTAAATGATTGTTGAGTGAAAAAAAAAAGGTTGAGAAAATTACAGTCAGGTCATACATCATCCGAACGGCACTGTGGTGGCTCAGAACATTTTGAAATTCTGCTTTAGAATTTAGGTTCAATAAATTCAATAAATTTGTTTAAACTTCCTTTAAAGGTTTCACAATTTAATCCATGAATCTTCTATTTGTAAATAGCCAAAAATATAGAAATTACACTTTAAAATTAAAAAACAGAATTAGTTTAAAACTGAGACTCCTCAGTTTAAATGCCATGGAACACCAGAGCCTCCACTTTATGCTAATTACTTATTTACATATTGGGTACCTTTCTGGACTTGGAGCTGCTCAGGAGGTTATAGATCCTGTTTCCCTCTCTCTCTCTCCTTAGAACTTGGTCCATTTTCTGGAATTAATAGGCTTGTTGAATGAATTTGAAGGTTATTCCAAAGAATGAGTTACAGAACTTATTTCTGCAAAGGCACATTGCAGGTAATAAAATCTGTTTAGCCAGTGAGACTAAATCACTTTTTAAGGCAGACATAAGTAGATAAAGATGATGTAATTTAAGGTAACATACATTACGAGTGGGTAATATCTAAGGTTTAGACTTTTAGGAACCAAATCAACTACATTCCTACATTTGTCCTGAGTTTTGAAGATAATTAGCCAGTAATTAAATAAATGAATAAATGTGCTCTTCTTCCACAATGCAATTCTAACATACCTCTTGGGTAAGCCACACCGATGTCTCAGCATATGACTACTGCCACCTGCCTCAGAGCACCACAAGAGACACATAGCCTTATGTGTCTGGCATGAATAGCTGGTGTACTTGACACATAGTACATGCTTAGTACATGCTTCCTAGATTGGATCCAAAGGTGAACAATATATTTCTAGAACAAAGAACAGGAAAAGTCATCTAAACTCTGAAATAAACATGAATACTGGAGACAAATATTCAGACCAAGGGTTGATGAGAATAGTTATAGACTTGGCCTGAACAGCAGAGCTGAGTCAGCTTATTCTTTTGGCATCGTGACCAAGGATGCTGGCTGGGGAAATGAGGAATGTGCATGGACCTTCACTGGGATCCTTCTGCTATTGAATATTTGTGTTCCAAAAAGACCTGGAGATTTCTTTCATTAATACCTGTTGAAGTGTTAGGGGATCACTGTGTCTTGTTCTCAGTCCATCTGCATGTGTGCAAGTAAAAACAACCAAGATTTTTAAAAATCACCATTTTAACAAGTGAGTGTGGTGGATTGATGGTAGAGGCTGGCACTGTGAAGGGAATTCTGAGACTTCATCTAGGATAAATGGTAAAGAGAACTATTACCAGTTATGGAAGTGAAACAGGAGGAATGTATATTCTGTGAATTCATAATTCTTGGACTAAGTAATACAAACAAAAATTGCCAAAATAATTCAACTAAAGAAATAATTTCTAGGCATTTTTACTCATGATAATAAATTCTAAATTTCTAGTCATTATGAGTTTAATAACAGAAAAAGAATGAAAATACTAGATTATATACCATTCTAAGAAGGAGAAAATAAAGTTACTATTTCTATAACTACATGTGCCAAGAATTATCCTAGGCCCTACAAACACTTTATTCCTTTTTAATTAGAACAGTGAAGATACAGGTGAAAAAGAAACCTTTCTAAGATCTCAATATTTTAAGTGGACTACCTTTAAGGTTTGGTTGTGGCCTGTTACATCATTAAATGACCATCTGCCTTCCACTCTGCCATGTTGAAACCTAGCACACATGCATGCACACAAATACACACATCTATGAGACATACAAATGTGTGTGTGTGTGTGTGTGTGTGTGTGTGTATATATATATATATATATATATATATGTCAAAAACATGACTTAGAAAAACCATAAAGTTAATAACAAAAGTCTCACATTGACTCAGCATTCTAAAGTTGTTGGCTTTACAAATAGGTCACTTGGCTTTTAATTCAGATACTACTGACTCTTAATGCACTTGCTTCCTAACAACCAGTTCATTTGACCTTTATGGAGTATCTGAAACTACCTAGAAAATTTTAAACAGAGAAGGAAATACAGCTGATAGGTAATTAATAAAGAAGGCAGAAGAGCAGTGTGCCATCTGACTTCCCATTACAATAATTACAGTAAAAATAGTGATTTCTTGAGGAATGATTGACTTAGAATTAATGCAGTCTGTCAAACAGGCGGAAATATATTTAACTCATCTAAACATAACATTTTATATTATAAAATACAAGCATTTTATAAACTCCACAAAAATGGAGAAGCTTTTGAGGTTAGGAACCTGGGCCCACTATTAAATGATGCTGTTTTCTCCATCATGCATGATAAAAGTCCACACTTAGCCAGAACTTCAGACAATTCCGCATACTCTCTCACCTGTGTCTGAGAGAAAGAAACATTTTCCTACTAACAGCTTAAAATTGCAAATGAATTTGAATGTCTCTGTCACTGTCACTTGGTAGATGGCTGGGTTCCTATGGATCTACAGTGTCAAGAGTCATCTCAATAGGAAGGAAGTAAATAATAAGCCATATAATCTCATGGGATGCAAAAGGCAGCTCCAGGAAAGCAGAAATGCTTTGGTGAAAGTTGTTCCATTAAGAACAGACTTCATGTCTTGTTCATTCTTCAATTTGTGCACACATTTTTTATCTAACCTTCCTGTGTTGTTCACCTTGCCACCCTGAGAGTCACATGTGGAATCTAAATATGGAGAAATCACAAGAGTCCTAATCTTAGAGGTGAAAAATTAAACTGCAAAGTAATATCGAGAGTTGTTACAGGATGAAATGATTCTGTATGCATTGCATAATTAAAATATGATTCCAGAAAAGAGATGCTCGCTGGCCTGCAGTTCATTCATCCCCTATCACAAGCTAACTTGGTTTTCTCAAAGTAATAGGGAACAGCTTTCTTAAAAAGGCACAATTGAGAA
>PVJX010005855.1:17284-82061 GCA_004027295.1 Dolichotis patagonum
TATATATATATATATATATATATATATATATATATATATATATATATATATATATATATGGCTAACTTTCTCTGGTCCTGTCTTATCTTTCCTTTGTGGTCCTACAACAATGACATTTTAGCCCTTTTCTTCTTTTTATTGGCCCACCCCTTCCCTTAGGAACTAAGTAAAAGATGAAATAACATACAGAAGGATGCACAGCATGACTAGAAAATGACTCATCTAGCCAAATAACCTGTCCCCTGGAAAATCACTGAGCCTTGCCAAACGAGTACAGGCATCCACTCCTAAAATACCACAGCAAACCTCAGCAGCTTTTCAGGCTACAGTATCTCAAAATGTCTCATGATGTTTTGATCATGGGCTCCAAGTTTTCAGCCTGAGAGGTGAATAGACTGCAAAACCTTATGAACTCCTTTTATTGTATGCTAGGTTTATCCATATTTATATGTTAACTTCTGTGGTGGAATAATATATGATTTATCCAAGCATTTTGGAAGTTTCTCAGTCAAGCTTTTATTTCTGCATTCATTCCTTCATTTTAACTAATGTCAATTAGATCTTATTCACTGCACTAGATGCCATCATGATCACAAGAGTGTAATAAAAACTACATCAGACATAACACATATTTCCCACAACTTTGAGATGAATGGAAGAAGAAGACAGACATAAAATAAAAAAGATATTCAATAGTGTCACAACTCAATCATTGTAACAGGGAGCCACAAGGTTCTTTGATATCAAGAACAGAATATTTTAAGAGAGAAACCCACACTGTCAGCCATATTACCAAATGAAAATATCTATCATTGCAAGAGTTTATTAGCTTTAATTAGAAATAATTTCAATGATGTTGTATATGAAACAACTATAAAACTTATCAGAAGCCAAATAAACTACTTTTCATTGTACGTTATCTGGACGTGCACGATGATAGCTAAGTAGGAGGTATGGAAAACAGCCAATTCATATTGAAGTTGTGCTAATCTTTCTAGGAAAGACTTCTTCAGAATGATGAAATAAATAAACCATTTGGTACATTGAACTATCCTGGGAGGAAATTTGGACAATTTTTAAACTTCAGGGTTCATCACCCATATATATAAAACAAGTCAACAAGTAAATATAGGAGAAAATTCTACAGAAAAGAAAAACTAGTAATACACAATATAGTCTTTTCTGGAGAGAAAAAGTAATATTTACATATTACACTCATGTGCAGACAAAACTGTAAGTTGCTTAATCAACTTGTTTAATCCACTAACTAATGTATGAGGCAGGGACTATTATTGCTCCATTTTACACAAGCTAGGACTGAAGCACTTAGAATTTGGTGGGTTTTCCCAGATCCTATAGCTAGTAAGTGGTAAAGGCAATTTTTGAAGCAAGGAGATTTGTCCCAGATTCCATGATTTGAATCTCCATGGTACACTGCTTCTAATACAATTACTGAGTACTGATATTTAAGCAAAATTCTAGGTTGGTGTATTGAAGGGATGGGAGATGGGAAGGCTAAGAATATGCAGAGAGAGACAATAAGGATTAAACTGTGTGTGAAAATGTCATTTGTTAAACTGGGAAGTGAAAAGTAGATGATGCCCAAAATTGGAGGGATAAAGTAACTGAACATGCTATTTGGAGCCTTGGATGATAACACCAAAATGGTTAGCTAAAAAAGAAATTTATTACTGTAAATGATGGTAAAGTAAAGTAGAAGGTTGTAGGAAACTATTGTTCATACCCAATTCTGTAGGGTTATTTACTCTTCAAATTCCAGCCATGTCTAATGTTGAAAAAAATGATCATTGATGAAGAAACAAGTGGTAAAACTTTGCTATCTCCTATATGTAGGAAGTTCTCACCTGGGGCCTCACAATTTCTTTGGGAATGATGATGTAATGATACAGCATGGTGCACAGGGCACGGCAGAGTCCAATTCCAGCCTGGTTCTGCCAGTCTGACAACTGTGACCTGGGACACTTGCTTCTCTCCCCTGGTGTCAGCTTTATCATTCACAAAGAGGGCACTGAAACAGAAAGTCTCTGGATTCTTTACCTAGTACATTTGATAAGATCTGGCACACACACACACACAGAGAGAGAGAGAGAGAGAGAGAGAGAGAGAGAGAGAGAGAGCACCCTGAGGAGATCAAAGGTGAGTCAGCTATTAGAACTCCAGGGTAACGGTGGGAATTTGCAGCAACAGAACTGATACATCCTTCATCAAGCTCTTTCCTTAAACTCTCCAAGGCCTCTCTCCAAGTACAATACAAAATATTATTCCCATTATAGTTTTAGTTTAACACTTATGATGAGTACTCTTACACATAGATATTATTTTTATCACAATAGTCTGAGCAAGTTCCTTATCATTCATATTCTCAAAATGAGAAAGTTGAGCTTGGATAAAACTGTTAAATATACTAGAGTGAAGGATGAGTTATTAAAATAAGTGGACACAAAAGAGATGGCTCTAACAAAATCAGGTTGATTTCCCTTTCGCATCAGCCCAAGGTGAGAAGGCAGGCTCTGCTCGAGGAAAACATTTCACCGATCCTGGTTGCTTGGCCTTGTGCCAACAAAGTGTGACCTTCAAGGTGATTTTACTCATTGATATTTCAGGCATTTTGGAGAGAGAGAAAGCAGGTCTGGAGCAAGTGGATTAAAGTAGGTGACACAGAAGCTGCACCAGTCTCTGCTTGCCACTGGTGAATATCAGGATAAAACTGTGCTCAGTTTAAAATTCCTATGTTGAAGGACTAACTTCCAGTATCTCAGGAGATGACTATGTTTAGCACAAATTTTCAAATAGGTAATTCAATTAAAATCCATTCATATGGCTTCATGGTTTACATGTACGTATGTAAGACTTTGTGTCATCATAGGCCCAACCTTTGGAAGGGGAATGGGATCATCAGAGCATGACTGCTGATTGGGGTTGCGGGGTAGGGCCTGGGTGGATGAGGTGAGCCAGGTGAGAATGACCTGGAAGGTGCTATCCAATATGACTAGTGCCCTTCTGAAAGTCAAGTCAGGTATAGACACAGGAAGAGTGCAGATCATGTGGAAACACAGCGAGGCGATGGCTATCACCAGGCCTGATAGAGAGACCTCAGAGGAAAAGACCCTTTCTGAAACCTTGATTTTGCACCTCTAGCCTCCATAATTGTAATAACATAACTTTTTTTTGCTTAACACACTCACTTCATGGTACTTCATTACAGCATCCCAAGGAAACTAATACAGTGGAAACTTGGTAGCAGAGCTATTCTTTATGAGATAGGAAGCCATGTGCCTATGGAGAAGAGAAGAACAGGTTTGGTGGCAAACAACAGTCTCCATCCATTACACTGGTTTACTTTATATTGTCTAGCTTTAAGTAGAAGACCAAATTATGCAATATAGGACTTCTGGTTTAATTTCTGGCACTCATTTCCTCCTATCAACACGTTAGGGAAATGTTGACTTCAATCTTTAGTCCCTAGATGAAAGCAGGAAATGATTTTAAAAATTATGAAGAGCTAGTAGAGAATAAAGATACTTGGGGATATTAGAATCATTATATGCAAATGGGTTTCTTTTCTGCACATGGGAATGATATATTTGCTGTAGAATGATGGAGCTTGTTAGACCAATAGATTCCCCAACTGAGACAGAAAACTCCTAAAAATAAATCTGTGAAGAAGGGTGAAATCTCTTCTGAATTTAAGCAGTTCCCCCTCTGAACTGTGCTTTTCCCTTTATGTCATGGTTAGATTCCTTTTCAAGTTTATTGCTGCTGTGATCTTCTGTGTGTTCTATTTTAAGCTGCTTAAGATAGAATGAACTCTTCGGGTTCTACTCTAGGAAAAAAGAAAGGAAGAATTTAATACCACAGTCAATATTGAAACTGGAATTAGAGAAGCTTTGCAATATTTGGAGCTGGGAAAGGAGAGAAAGGACCATAGACAACAAGAAGGTTAATTTCTGAAATAGGCATCAGTGGATCTGAGCATGACTTTGTGTAAATAACATCCTGTGTCTCTATAAACACAGTTATTATAGACTTCCCTAAGGAGGTCAACACACAAAGGAGCCTTTTCAAGATGACGGCACTGAGTAGAGTGATTAAATTATGCTGGTAGATTATGTAATACACTGCTCTTCTTGCTATATTATTGCAGACATATTCTCAAACCTGATGCCTACAAGAATCCAGAGAATTCACATATAAGAATGAAACAGCCTTCATTCTAGGTGAAAATTTGTAACATTATTTAATACATTTTCATGACTTACTGTGTAATGTGCCCTCTTCTATGATGACTATTGACAATGAAGTAATTTTTCTCCATAAAACATTGAAATGATAAGGAAAGGTACTAATAAACAAAGATATGGTGGTATCAAGTTGGTTAAGTATGTCTAATAGAAGCAGAGTAATAAAATGCTTGTGGCTCTTGTGGAAGATATTTAGGTAGGAAGTCAGGGAAGGCTTTTCTGAGGAGATGACATTACAGCCAAGAGGTGAATGAGATGCAGGAAAACTGTTTACGCATTCCAGGAAGGGAGAAAGGTAAGCACAAAGGCTGTGAGAAGGGATAGCCTGGGAATGATCAAATGACACTGAGGAGTCAATGCAGGGCATAGAATATTGGGCAAGAGTTGATACTGGAAGAGTTAAAGGGACAAGTCAGTTGGAGCTCAGTGTGATAAAGGCTTTCATTTTTAATTTGTTGAAGTACTGAAAGTCTTTTAGTCAGGGAGAGCCATGATCAGACTGATCCTTTAAATTTTGGTTTCCATACAAAAAGAGGCCAAGGAAGATCCCATCACAATGGTCCACTGATAATGCCAACTCCAGTGAAGGGGGTACCACAGAACAGAAAGATAAGACTCATGATGGAGGGCAAAGCAATGGGTGGGGAACAAAATAAGAAAATTACCAAACAGGACTCCAACATGGGGAGCTTGAGCAATGGATGAACGCTCACATCCTTTAGACAGAGCCTTGAGACTGTGGTGAGTCAATGTGCACAGCTCATCTGAAGAAACAGCTGTTATTTAGCTCAGAAAGAGGAAGACGACATTCTCTGTGATGATCTTCCCTGCTGTTTCAAAAAATTTTATGACCCAATTCCTTTTCTATATCATAAGCTTCAATATGGTGGCACTAAGACCACAGACTTACTTAATGAAAATTTCCCAAATAAATGTCAGTCATTGTTGTCATTTAATTGAAAAGGAGAAATCTTTTTCCAACTGTTTACATTTGACAAATGAAGAATGAGAATGACTACAGTAGGACGGAGATTCCTTCAGCCAGTTGGTTTCACTCTACGCTTTCTCGAGTCTAAATTTGATGCCCTAATCCTTCCTGTTGACTTAAGGCTGAAGCTCCAGAGTATTGGCTCTCCACCCAGAAGAGAACTGGCCTATCATCCGGTCTTCTCTGGTGCCTATTCCCGTTGCAGCCTTTAAAAACACATTTTATTTGTGGGACCAGGTGTATAAAAATCTACTGTTGGTGGAATTTAACAATGTAAGTGAGGCAGCATTTGATGTAAATTTCTATGTCCCCAAACAGACTCTCTCCACATTTTACTTCTAAACGTCAGCTAGAAATGGATGGCGTGCTTCAGAGATGGTACCCGTGACATAATAAATCCTAGTATCACTACCTTAATGGCATATGTTTAAAAACATAATTCTCATTTTGCTAAGTTTATCCCGAAGGAAGCATAAGATGTCAGCAAATGTTTAGAGGACCTAAAACTATTCAACTAATCTGAAGTAGGCCTTTGAAAGCAAAGCTGGTCCACTTCCTTATTTTTTGCATTGAAATGATGATTAAAATATCTTTACTCTTAAGTGATTGAACTCATGCCGACTTTAGTAGATGTAGATGAAATAAAATAAACCCAAAGAAAATGTATGGTTGTTGACTGAACCCTATGACATTACATTTATACAGTTTGCCAACCTAATTAAATATCTGTGACTATGTAAAATGAGTAGTCAAAACTGTATTTAAATAAAAACTTCAAACGGTAAATTATGAGTCTGATCATAGTAATATTACTAAGTTGATTTTTCTTCTGAAAGCTTATTTTTACATGACCCAATTCCAGAGAGCATCAAAATTTGTGATTCAATTTGATTTTATTTAACTATCATCATTAAAGGGACCAAAAATTTGCCATTCGTCATTGATTATATTCAATCAACTTTCAAGGTGACTTACGTCTTCTCACTATTTGCTACATTAAAATTTGCCAAACAGGTTCCTGGCATGAAATATAACATTTATCTATAGATAAGCCATAGATAAGAGTTAGTTCAAATTGTGTTAAGAATTTATTGATTATCCTTTCTAATTTTTTTCTTTTAAAGACCCGGAGTTTACTGATTACAGGTGTGTTTAGATTTCTCATTCTTGAGAATGAGAGGTTTTCGCTGATTTCCATGATGACAGTTAATTCTATGAATAACTCCCAACCTAGTTTATTTGTTTGAATCACTTTCTGTAAAGAAAAGTTTAAATTTCTATTCTGATTCAGTACAATGTATTTCATACCATGTTATTTAGTGTTAACAAAGGGAACAGCCTGAAGGGAGGCCCCACATGTCATTCATCTTAACATTTCCTGTACTCTGTGTCTGATTCACAGTAGATACTTCCACCCTGTACAACAGTTTTATTACAGTCCATGTGTGAGATTTTATAAATTGAGTCTTAGCATCCATTCTCATTTCTTCTTATGTTCTTTCCAAACTGCATTAAATGAGATGTAAAGCTAAAAACAATATATTCCAGATTCCTCTGTGGATATGTGTTATGGATTAAAAACCAGTAGTCAACTTAATGCCAGCTGGATTATATCACCATGGTGCTGAGCGTAGGTGTTTCACCTGAGGAAAGTTGCCAATATTTATAGAGATGTAGAGAAGGAGAAGAGAGATACATTGAGGCATTGAGGTGTTGAGGCATTGCGGATTTCACTACGTGTTGCTGTTTGAGCCATTGGTTCTCCTGGAGAAGCTCTGGTCCTCACATCCAGCATTGCTTCTTGGCTCTGGAGGGAAAGATGTGTGCCGCTTGGTCTCCAAGATGACCTCGTCATACTGGCTTCCAGGCATGTACACAACTGTGCTTATTGTTGGAGGAGCTCGGGGCCTCCGTGTCACTGAGGATGGCTGTGGTGCTTTTCAGGATAGCCCTGGTCTTTGTTGTGAGTGTGACTTCTCAGCTCCAGCGTAGAACCCTCAACCTATCAGCATAGCTCCTTCACCCTGCTGGCATAGACTTTCTAGCTTCCACTGCTGACATTTGGGCCTTCCCAGCATGAAACCATAAAAGAGACTGATGTGAGTCCTTCTTGTGGGCTCTAGACCTCCAGCTGGACTCGTGGGGAGGCATTGTCATGAACTCTGGGTCTTCATCTGGACTCATGCAGGACATTGCTGTGGAATTCAAGCTCTTGGCTAAATATTCTATGTCTTTAGTGTTGTGGATAGATTTCCTGCATTTTCTTGTGTTAACTCTGGGTGATCATCATAAAAAAAATTATAAACTCCATGTCCTGATTGTAATTGTCCTCTACACAACCCTTGACTACAACAATATGCTTGTGAGTGCATTGGAGTTTTTGCTAAGAGGAGATAAGAATGCAAGATCTGGAAGGTGGAGAAAGAGCAGAGTGCTTGCATCTTGGCTGATGGCAGTGTATAAGTCAACTCTACAGATGTGAGAACATATAACAGCTGAATTCTATTCACTGGAGTCTGATCTTTTACTTTGAGCATCAGAAAATACTTATAGGTCATAGACACAGAAGCGTAAGAACAAAACCTAAAATCCTAACTTTTGCTCTCCCATTTTTAATAGTGGTGTATACTATTAATACTTTTGTATACATTTCATTCTTCAACAAAATCCCCTCTTGGGTTTCCCAGTAATTATGACATGACCATACTATTTTCTTTCCCCAGAACTTCCTCCTCAGCCATGTTCTCTTACACAGAAAACTCATATTTTTTATTTATGGTTCATATTTTTTTCTTTATGCTTCTATATCTCCATGATCGTGTATCTATAGAATTTCTCTCTACCTATTTCATACAGAATTTATCATGGTCTATCTGACATCACTGCTTACCACCTATTAAGGTGGGTTTTGCTTATATATTTTATTTTCTTGACAAACTATAAGGTGTTCCAAAATAAAAACACATCTTAGTTATATTTGTATTTCCAACACTTTATAAAATTACCAGTTCACAGTTTATGCTTGAAAGGTAGCAGAACACTTGATCCCAAATATGTTACTTTGACATAATGATTATTTTGAGCTGAGAGCAACTGAGAAGTAAACATAAGAAAAAATTTCCTGCTCTCCACTTATTTCTCTAACAATAAAAGAGTCCAAATTTATAAAGTTGTTTTCCGTCTGTGTGTACCAGGCAGAACAATACAGTTCTAGATGCTTATCATGTCAAAAGTGGTGCCAAAGCACACCACACTTTACTAACTAACCCTTATTTTCCACTTCTCCCTCCATGTGTTCACCTGGCCATGAGAAACTCTGAAAGATACGAAGTCCTTTTCCTTTGTCGTGTCACTTCTCTAAATTGTACTGCATATTTGTTAAGAAGCAACACTAATTTAAGTTCAAAACACTCCCGTGTATTATCACCTCAGTGCCCCAGTGTGCATGTATGTTGTGCATATTAATAAACTTCTCTTTTCTTTTGTCTGTCTGCTAATTTGCAAGGATTTCTCAGTCAATCTAAGATGGGCAAAGCAAAAATTAACATTTTCCTCCCCCAACATATCCAACAGTTATGTATTAATTTGAATTTAAAGCCTTTGGTTTCTCTCTACCTCCTATTTACTTTTGTACCTTCTATGATGTCTGACACTCAGCTAACAATCAATAAACATTTGTTACTTTGAATTTTTAAATAACTACTATCCTTCTTATTTCCTTGGAGAATCATTCCAAATACTCAAAATTTAAAGGTCAGAAAAATCAGTATCACATGGAGTGGATTTCAAAGTTGCAGCAAACTGCAAACAAGGGAATAGCACGCACAGAATTAGGGTTTTAGGAACTCTTTTGCACTGAGAGAACCATAGTTACCTGGTACCATTGGAGTACTGAGGGTGAGAAGACAGAGAGGCAGGATGTACTCCCTACTCCTGAGCTACTTTAATTCGCCATAAGCAGTGCATGAACTATCACTCGGGTTGCGCTAATAACTGGTTTTCCAAGAGATCAATGCAAGGCTCAACAGTTCACTCTGAGGCCCATTTCTTTACCGGGACTGCTGCCAGAAGAATATGTTTTCTTGATTATTCTCCCATGCATAACTTTTGGTGACATCTTTACTGCATAGAAAAAGGCCCCAGATATTGATATTAAGTTTGATGAAGTAGTCTTGATATAGGGAAAGTAAATGTAATTCCCAACTTGCTAGATGTCAGATATGCCAAATTTGTGCTCCCTGAAATCAAAGAATGAATTATAAGAGACAATGGAGGTTAACAGTAGGATAATTGATTGAAGGATATAGCTCCTGAGAGACAGGAGGGGACCCAAATGTGGGTTGTTACTGAATCTACTCCTCTGAGCTTTACAGAACAAAAATTATAAGATGGGTACAACTGGGTCAAATTAGAATCAAACCAATAAAACTGCGAATACAGCTGGTTAGTTAATACTGATCCAATAGTAGCAAGGGCATATGGATGATATCATTAACCTTGGCTGATAATCTATAGTTTCATTCTTACCTTTAGTCTTAGCCTTAGTCTTAGTAGTCTTAGTGGGTGGGAGAAGATAGCATATCCTTAATATTAATGAGATAATTATTCATTTATATGGGAAATTTCAAAAGGGTGGTACTAACAATCTCAAGCTTTTATTTATTGCCTTAGGAAAATATGTAATTTGTGATTTTAATCTTCTTCAGCTAGGCCTCCAGCCACAGTTTTGATGTGTTTTCATCTTCTGCACTGACTCTCTGGAGGACCCAGGCCTATCTGACTGCCTATAATATTTCTACCTGACTTAGCAGTCTATAATATTGCCCCCTCTGAAAAGACACCCCTGACTGCTATGAGGGGACAGGGAGTAATGACCACTTCAGCTGCTTTTGGCTAAAGGGGTTTGTAGCTGTAATTGGCAGTCAGAGATACTCTCCAGAGAGCCAGCCTAAAGGCCCTCAGTAGAGGCCAGGTGTTCTCAACTTGCATAGGCATATAGCTTTGCCTAGGCATATAGTTTGCACAGGCATATAGTTTGGGGGAGACAAGGCCAAAGAAACAGTTACATATGCATGGGCCAAATAATAAGATCAACAAGGCAATTATTAATATACTCAGCAATTTTCTCCACCAAGAAGAATCAGTAGTACCCTTCCACAAAGAAGGTAAAGAAAATGTGGTGTATTCAGGAATCCAGGGCTGCTACCTTGACAGGTAACAGAGCTGTCAGGATCATGGTGTATGGTTTCTCCCAAGTTGGTCCTAGGAAAGAAGGTAATGAGGGAAGAGATTTTACCAGTTTTAAATCTCCAGGATAGAATATAGGATTTCCCTTTTCTTTAGGGTGAGCTTGTTGGAATTTAGCCAGTGAGATGACATCTCTTAGCAAGCCTTATGTTTCTCTATCAAAGAGAAATCATTAATGAGAAAAGGATGCACCTAAAGCATTTCTAAAGGACTAAGACCTAGAATTTCAGGTGCATTTCTTACTGTGATAAAATTGATATAGGGAAAGTACATGTAATTCCCAACTTGCTAGATGTCAGATATGTCACTAAAGGTAGTGAGTGAGGCCACTATAGGTGGGTTTCCTGGGCCATTTTGCAAAGATGTCTTAATAGGGTCTTACTCATTTTCTCTACTTTTTCTGATAACCATGACCTCCATGCACAATGAAAGTAATAGAGAATGCCCGGTGCCTGAGAGACACCCTGTGTGATTGCTCCTTTAAGAAAAGGCCCATTATCATTACTCTGTAAGCTCTTAAGAAGTACAAATCTGAGGATGATGTCTGAGAGCAAAACCTTTACCACCTCTTGTGCTTTTTCTGTTCTATGAGGAAAGGCCTCAACCCAGTTAGTGAAAATGCCTACCCATACCAACAAGTTTTGCAGCCTCTTACTTATAGTCATATGAAAAAATTCAGCTGCCAATCTTCTCTAAGATATTTACCATGTCTCTGAATACCTGGCGGTGGTATGTCTGGTTAAGAGGATTATTCTTTTGGCAGAGCTCACACATCTTAACTATCTGTTGTACTGTATGAGAAAGTCCCTTTCCCATTAATAATTCTGAGGCCTTATGGACGGTCTTCTTTCTGTCCAAAAAAAGATTTGATGCAAAGACTTAAGAATTTTCCTTTGACTGACACCAGGAAGGCATAATTTACCATCATCTGACTGCAACCTGATGGGAGAAACTAAATCTACGGCACAGAGCCTATTAAATGTCTGACTGAGATTATTTGGGTCAACTATGATCCAGGAACCCTTCACAGCTTGGGGGTCAGAAGGGAGGGGCTTCAAGCAGAATTCTCTTACCTGTTTTAGGGTCTTAGACTGGGGGAATAAGAGTATTGGCTTAATTCTTTCTTCCTCAAGTCTTTGGATTCTCTAAGATATGATAATGCCAAGCATTTTACTTCAGAACTACAAAGTTGTGTATTATAAGTAGAAAACTTATAACTTCTGTCTGGTAGAAAATTCAGCAGGGCACAGGTACCATGGCTGGAGAGCTCTTCTGAAGGGGCATGTGACAGTACATTGTCTATATACTGCAGGACTGTGACTTGGGAGAATTCAAAACAGGCCAGGCTGCGGGAAACACTTGTCCAAAAAGATGAGACTGTCTCTGATTCCTTGAGGAAACATAGCCCAACTGAAAGGCATGAAAGGCATGATTGTGACAATTTTCAAAGACAAAAAGAAACTGGAAATCTGTATGCAAAGAAATACAAAAAAATAAAAAAAGAATCTTTTAAATCAAATACTGAAAACCAATGAGCATCTTATGGGATCTCAGAAAGAAGGGTATATTGGCTAGGTACTACCAAGTGGATTGGCACTACTGCCTCATTTCCCAGTCTAAGATTCTATAACAACCTCCATTCTCCATTGGGTTTTGATTTCCCAAGATTGAAGAATTGATGTCCTGTTTCAGGGTCTGTGTAAACCTCGTACCCTTAAATTATCAATTATAGGCAATAGTGCTCTTTTCATTTTTAACTTCAGGCCTTAGAGAGCTTTGTTTTTAGTGACAAAAACTAGTTGAGTCTTTATGATGTATTTATATAAGAGCAGCTCTTACTGCTCTTCCTATTTTACCTTATTTTACCTTTAGTTCCCACACTTCAGGATTTATTTCTGATTCCTCCCTCCAAGAGGGAGGAACATACTTGACCTGGGTGCATGTATAATACAGGAAAATGCACGTGATTCCCGACAGAACCAACAATACACAGAATTCAGGAATAAAAAGCAGTTTATTCTGCCAGCGTCCTTGTGAGAGACTAACATCTCCTTGAGAGCCCTGAACAAAACTTTATTTCTACTTTTATACTATTTCTTTTCTACAGGGCAATTTTTCACTAGAAATCAGTACAAAGTGCAGTTACAGAAGGAGAGCAGTGATTAAGAGGGTGAAGAGTGATCAAGGAAAAGAGGGGAGCACAGTGGAGCTTTCCAAGTCTGCTATGCTCCATGGGCAATACATCGCAGATGCACTTGTACATAGCTAGGGTCATCACCCTCGATTTCCCCAAGGAGCTTAGCTGCACAGTTAACCCATAGCTTCCTAGTTTTACTCCAGGAAGTGGTTTTGTCTCTCATTTCCCTCTTATGGGTTTTATCGAAGAGCCCATAAGTTGATATCACTTGTCATATCAACTTTCCTCATTGTGTTTCATCTGATCAATAACTACAATAACATAGTCTTCCATAGATTGATATCCTGTAGCCGACAAAATACAGGAAGTTGTTCTTCACTCTCTGGTAGTTTCTATCACAGAGTTTAAGTCCCACATTGCCACCAGTAACAGACAGAGAATAATCAAGCAGATCCCCATAATAGTAAGGAATTCTCCCTCCATAGTTTTAAAACCACCCAAAGTTGAGAGCCAATCACCAAACACTTCTGGATTCTATCCCTTCCAGTTCCGGACTGGCACATGGACTAACTCGTTCATCCTTTCTGCATCCTCTTAGTGATTTCTTCTGTTACTAATCCTTGATCTGTTTGAAGGCATCAATTGATTAAGTTGAACTTCCTGTAAATTTCTCCTTCTTCAGCTAATCTGTAATATAGAGCTAGTGTATTTTGATATATTGCATTGCAACCTTGTGTCTGTTGGTTAGCTGAGAGACTCAGCACATAAGCAGCTGCATTGGTTATAATTTGTAGTACAGCTTGTAGTCTAGTTATTCTATTTAACATGAAAATGGGAGTTTGATATCCCTGTATCCCACTCTCAGCCCAAGTGACTGGCCCACAGTATTGGATTATTCTCTTTGGTGCCCATTCATCACCTTTCCAACTACTTGTGTCTATACTGCTTTTTCACAGGAATGAGCATACACAGGGTAATTCAGTAATTCCCCTTAGCATAAGGGCAGGTGTAAGGACAATTTGATAGTGGCCAAGACACAACTTTCTGCCCCATTTGCTGGGAGTTGAGCATAGACTCTATTCCCACATATCCAATATAATCCCTTAGAAGCTGATCCATGAGTGGAGACAGTTACGTTTTTACATCTGGGGCTCAAGACTGAGAACTGGGCTTCAGGTTTGTTTCCTCACCATTCTATGTTCCCTTTAGCCTCAGTATAGAATGTCTGTACCAGGCAAGTCAGTTATCCTACCTGGACCTGGAATCTTTTTCCCTCTTGTGTGAGCCAGTGTCTCCCAAGGATACTGCTTTTTATGCCCCATTTTTAAAAAGGGGTTGGTTTTCTGTCAAGACAGCTGTGTAACCCTGATTTTACCATTTTTTCTCCAACTTGAGAGCTTCATGGTTGGCTGGGTCCTGTTCCCTGGTACCCCATGGCTATTGGTCTCCCATCAAAGTGCCCCCACATACCTGGCATGAGATGAGAGGCAGGGAATGTGCAATTTTCTGCTAGTCCCATGAAAAGGTTTCAGGTGACAGTGTGGATTTCCAGCAAGAGTTGATCATTTCCTTATAAATTGAATGGAAAACCTGGAAGCTAGAGGTAGTTGGGGCATAAGTATGTCTCTTGATATGAACTTTCATCCCTGGTTTGCAACCCCAACTATCTAGTCAAAGCCTGAGATTTGCCTTCTGTTCATCCTGGGTCCTGGAGATCTAGGATACTAAGAGTGGCTGGATCGCATGCCCTGAGGATACAAGAGGGTAGAAGTGATAATCTCTTTAGGGGGATCCTGATTTCCAGGCAACCTGCCCTACGTATGACCAGCGTAGACAGCCAAACTTGCCTATGCTGCTGCACCAACCTCCTTCACAGAGACACATATAATCTTCATTATAACTGCAGCCTCTTTCACATCTTAGGCCTCCATATCCTACAAGAGGAAATGTAGTTTCTGTTGCTTTAGAAGACTATAGCTTAATTCAGTGGCAGAATTAAAGGTTTCATGGACATCAAAATATAGGATTACTGGGTCTCTGAGGTTTGCTCCCATAGTTATGTTTATAAAGGGTCCAAGCCACTTTTTCCTCTTTCCTCACATAATCTCCCATCAAGGCACAGCCTGAAGTTCAAATACCCACATGGTTTTCATCGCTGCTTTGAAGCAAACAGATGCAGTACCATCCTTATGCTTACAGATTCTGTAAACTGTTAGGTTATGTGCACAGATCCCAGTAATTTCTCCAATACTAATATAGTAAGTGCAAAAGAGTAGAACTGTCATAACTGAGTTCCCCATTTGAGTGCCATGAAAGGAGGGCTCACAACTATTGGTCACCTCTACTGGCTCTGCCTTCACACATGTTGTTCTTGGCAGATAAATGATGAGGATGCCTAGTACAGGCAGCTGATATCGGTGAAACACCCACCCACAAAAGGAAACCAAGAACTAACTGACACCTTTTACTGCATTTATAGTCAGTTGGAGCATTTTTAGTGAGGAAGCTATGAAAAGGTTAGAGATCCAAGTGTGGTTAGAGACCAGGGGCAATAGCTCATTGCAAACAATCTCAAAGGAAAGTGTCCTCTTGAGAATGGCACCTTCAGGCTTATGTTGTGCATAGACTGGTCATCCTCCAGTGTGACTGAAGCAGGGCTGGTGTCTCTCAGCTGCATTCCCCAGGTCATGGTCAGTGTTCTTCAGTACAATGAAGGTATTCTCTGAGTCAAGATGATTTTAATGTCCTAGTAGGGATCCCTGGAGCAGCTCCACTCTGGAATTGTTGCCCTTTTCACTCAAATGTGGTGACTCCATGTGGGAATTCCCTCCACTTAAACTGGCATAGGAGTACACAAATGACTGTCAGTGACCCCCTTGTGTCTTGATTTGAGACTCTCCTATACCAATATTTCAGATTAAGTCTCTGGGAGACAAGTAGTGTAAGGGGACAGTTTTACTCTGGGGGCTCTCTCTAATATCCAAGCTGATATCTTTTTGGAGACCTTTTCCAGCTCAGTTACTTATTTTTCTAGGAAAGATTCTCCCACTACTCCTACTGGGTGAGACAGTCCTTAAGGATGGGAGGAAGTCTGGCATACCAAATCTCATAAGGGGAACAGCCTTGTGGCAATGGTCAGGATTCTGTGACTTCTGTTGGGGTCATAATCACATAGCCAGCTTGCCTCCTCCCATCTCATCTACATGGCTGCTCCCACCAATGAAAAACTGTAAGTCAGGTGTGGGGCTAGAATAGACCTGTTCTATGGCTTCTACACAATCACATGGCAGCCCTTCAGGTTAGAGGAAAAGGTGGCTGGGTTCACCTTTTTCATTTTGGAAACTTCCACCTAAATGCAAGGATTCCTACAGAGCAAACTAATATTGGATCAGGCACAAATTTGTGAGCCAGTGGTGTCCATTAGCATTCCTAAGTGAGCACTGCATATGTAATTCATACTCACAAATTGTGGCCTAGAGTCAGCTTGTCAGCCTCCTTGCTTAGGAGGGCAGTTGCATTGAGGACTATCAAGCAGGAAGGCCAACCGTATGCTGCTGCATTCAGCTGTTTTGATAAGTAGGCTACTGGTCTGTCCCAGTAACAAGGGTCTACACTAGCATCCTGACAATTGTCTTTTTCTGCTTGGCCATGTAGAGGGTGAACAGCTTGCTCAGATCAGGGAGGCCTAATTCCAGAACCTTTTCAAATATTTCTTTTAAATCTTTTAAGGCAGTTTGTTGTTCTTTTTTTGCAGTTCAGAAGTTCCTTTTCTCCCACCTTTGTAGCTTCATTGAGGGGTTTTGCCAAATTCATATTCTACAAAAGCCTGAGGTTTTCAAGAACTTCTGCAATTATATTCATGTCTTGGGTCTGGCCATGTTCTAGATCACCACTTTCCAGGCTGCCCCCAACTTACTTTCTCCCTTGCACAGATGAAATTCCAAGCATTTGGTCTCCATGCAGCACAACTGTGCCTTTTTTGTGTGCGGGGACCCTTATATCATATTCCTTCTGGCATAGGTGTCTAAGCAGCTCCTCCATGACTTTCTTGCATCCTTATCTGATTTTATGTTTTAGGAGGAGGTCATCAACATACCGTAATTAAGTACATCTCAGGGTTTGTGCAGGGAAGGAGCCGAAGTCTTGTGCTACTGACTCTCCAAAAATGGTCAGGCAGTTCTTAAATCCTTATGGCAGCCAAGTCCAGGTGAGTTGGTTGTGTTGTCCAGGGTTGACTGACTCCCACTGGGAACCAAAGAAAGGCTGGCTGTCAGAGGCAAGCATATGTAGAAAAAGCCATCTTTTAAATCTAGGCAAGGAAGCCACTATACTGAAGCTGGTAACAATCTTAGTAGAGTGTAAGGATTTGGAAATGTGGGCTTCAGGGTCACTATAGTCTCGTTGAACACTCAGAGATCTTGCAGTGGGCAATAGTCTCCTATTTGCTTCTCTGACTAGAAGGAGAGGCATGTTCCAGGATGACTGCAAACAATAAGGATCCCACAGGTTTGTCGTCTGTTTTGCTTACTTTTTTTCTCATTGTTGAGACAAAATACCTGATGCCCAAAATTAGGGAGAGGAAGGTTTATTTGGCTTGTAGTTTTTTGGAGGTTTCAGGCATTCAGCTGGCTTCAAGGCATGGTGACATGACTGAGGGGCAAATGTTCATGGCAGCTGCACATAGCAAGGGAAAAAGAGGAAAAAACATGCCTTCTTCCCTTCCTTATATTGTATGCTGGCTCCACCTTTGGGCAGGTGCAGCACTCACACCACCAATCCCAGAGTCAGACAACAAACCAATCACAAATGCTAGATTCAGCCACCTCTAAGACTGCATGAAGCTTGGGTGGCCACCCAGACACAAACCGTAATATAGTGTAAGTGTGGCTGAATTTCCTTCTGGGCTTCCTGAGGGATCAGGTATTGACACCGATTAGCATAACACCTGCCTTGAATTATTCCTTGCCTGGGGAGTGATCTGTGGCCAGGTTGGATGGGTTGTTTGCTCCTCAGACTTGGCAAGTCCCTGTCTCTTTCAGGGGCCCTTTGAGTCAGCCTGTCATAAGTCTCCATTTCTCCTCTCAAGGGACAGTCAGGGTTATGACCAGTCATGATAGTGGCAGTTCCAGCTGCATCTCTCCATCCCTGAAATCAATTTTTGCCCTTAACTTGGCCAATAAGTCTGAATGGAACAGAGGGCATGCTCAGGGGCTGATACATCACTTTGTAGCCTCTTACGTTACAAATCCATGGCTGACAAAAAGCTTGGGCTATAGATCAATTCATGGCCCTTTGATATTATCAATCTGTTGGTTTAGGGAGCAGGTGGGAGATGTCACAGCCAAATAGTTCACCCTGTGTCTATCAGGAACTTTATTGGCTTGTCCTCTACCTTTGCATAGCCCATGGGTGCCAGGGGTGGATCAGGAACCTGATCTTCCTCTGATTTTCAGGGGCCTGTGTGTCTTTCCTCAAAGAGAGACTTTCCTCCTTCTGTGTAAATGGAGCTGGCCACCTTTGATGGCTCACTCATCCATCCTCTCTTTAGCTTTAGGCATTTGTGCTTTTAATGGCCATTTTTCTTACAATAGGCATACTGCTCCTTCTCCAGGGGTGGACATGGCTTGCCGGTGCAGTCCCTTCCTTCTTTTGGCTTCATTTATGCGTGCTTGGGTTCTCTGTCAGTCTTCCTGCCAGGGCCTTGGCCACGAGGTTGGCCTTTTTCTTCACCTCTCGTTTAGCCTCCCTGCATTTCTCCACATCTTGGTTGACAAACCCTTGTTAGTGACTTCCAGAAGATGGGCTTTGAAGCCTTCCAGCTTTTTGAGCTTTCAACACATTTCCCCAGCACTCTGCCTTACAAAGGTAATGTTGATCTTCCTCTGATTTTTCAGGGGTCTGTGTGTCAAAGTGTGTGTAGGTAGAATATACGTCACAGAGTCATTCTAGGAACACACTTAGACTTTCATCTGGTTTCTGTAGGGTCTTTCTTACCTTGGCAATATTGGTCACCTTCTGGCCTTCATTTCTTAGCTCTTATAACAAGGTAGTCCTGTACTTCATTAGGTATTGCATTTGTTCAGGGATGTTGGGGTCCCAGTCTTGGTCCTGCATAGGGAGCTACCAGATCCAGGGTGTCAGCAGGACACTTTATTCTAGTTACTTAGTAGCCAGAACATGCTGGTGCTGAAGAGAGTAGTCAGAAACTGGCAGTAATCACACCAAGTGGGGTTATGAGTCTGGAAGATGGACTGGAACAAATCAATGGGTGCTTGTAGTCTCTTGGTGTACAAGGGAGTGTGTTACTTCCAATTCAGTAGTCAGTGTTGTGAAGGGCTGATAAACGAAAGTGAGTTTCCCTGGGGCTCTGAAACCATCTGCATGGACCATTGAAGGCTCCCTTGCTATTTCTTGGGGTCGAGCTAACTCAGAGGAACTCCAGCCAGAAGACACCTCCATTAGGTCCAGAGAGATGGAAGAGCCTAGTGATGGCAACTTGGGGCCAAATCACAAGCCCAACCAGGGGCATGGCATAGCGGGAGCACAGTGTAGCCTACAGAATGTGGTAGGGATACATAGAGAAGACTCTGGCACTTTCTGGTGGGATGGGTCCTGATCTATTGGTGGGGTAGCCTCAGTGATGGATGCTGGGGGTACTGAAGGTTTTTGGCTCCTACCTTGAGCTAGTCTTCCCCAGGTATAAAGAAGCAGTTACTTTAGAAGGGGGTCCTCTGAATCACATGAGAGAATAAGCAGTATTCCTTCAGGGGGTCATTTGTTTAGCAGGTCATAGTGGCAATCAGAGCTCAGGAAAGGGGTTCCCTCAACCAACATGAGGAACAAATAACTACCTACGACCATGAATCCACATAGGGAAATTGATGTTGGTGTCATCTCCTGTAACAACTTGCCAAACCTTCTGGACCAGAACCCTTTACAGTGAACACTGGAATGGCCACTCAACCTGGAAGGATAGTCAGTCTACTTCACAGAAGGTCTGGAGTTTTCTGGGAATTTCTACCTATAGTCTTCATGAAAAGTCTTTTTATTTTATTTTTATCATAACCTCTAATGGAGTGGACTTGCTCTGACTCCCTCTGATGGGTCCTGTCACCCACAAAGACAACAGAAAGACACCAATCACTTTGTACATTCACTGGCCAGACTTCTAGTAGAGATGTTTCAGGCTCCTCTTAGCACTCCTCACCTTGCTTTGACCCTGTGCACTTAAAGTGGACTTTGGAGTGCAATGTCTGTCTCATTCACACACTTTCACTCACACACACATTTCATAAGACTCTCATCCTCCAGCCGCAGACTTAAGTGTTCCAGTTTCACTGCATTCCAGCAGCAGCTAGTCAGGGAGCACGAGAGGATAATTGCTGTTCTCTGGAGACCTTTGAGTGAGTCTCTCTTCAAACAAAGATTCTGTTTCAGATCCCCTTCTAAATCACGGCCCCTGTCTTTCCAGTGGTTCAGATGTTTGCTAAATGCCATTTGGTCTTCTTTGTATAAGCTCTCTTCAGTCATCCAGCTGAGGCCCTAATGACAAGTGAGAAGACCTCTTACACAATAGGATATGTTCTGCTAGCATGTGCTCAGCAAGAGGTTCTGTGTCCAGCCAGCCAAGTTCCCCACTCCATCCATGGGGGAGGCAATTTGCAATGAGTGGTTGTGTTGTATCCCAGAAATTCCTAGACAGGGAACCAAATGAAATGGAAAAATGAAGAGGATCCCCAATAGAACCTACAAAATACAAATCTTTTATCTATTTGAGGTCATTGAGAAAAAAGAACACTTGGATGTGGGTAGGACCAAATTCTCCATTCACCTCCTATGAGGGATATTGTCCTTGAGGAACTTGAATAAAATCGGATATGGATAGATACATGATACAGCCTTCAATTAAAGTTGGTTTGGAAACTTTGTCCTTAGGATACAGAGGGTAAGGGAGAGGAACTTTATGCTCAGTAGTAGCAGATGCATCAGATTGTGCCTTAAAGGCCAGCAGTGTCTGATCTTCCTGTGGACTACATCTACATTTTGAACACAAATAAGGTCTAACTCTTAATGCAAAGGAAATCTGAACATAATGTAATTCTGACCATTTCCCCTCTGCCCAACAGTACATTTCTAGTTGCAAGTTGGCATCATAATCAATAATTTTTTTCTGCATTCCACTTTGTCTCTAGGGAGCAGACAGACAGGCCATGCACTGCAGCCTTTTTGGGGCTGCAGGGGACTGGCGCGGGGTGACAGAGAGACGACTTTTGAGATCAGGCTGATGGTGCGGATCAAATTTTATTAGGGAAGTGCAGGAGTATATATAGACTGAAGAGAGAGGGCAGAAGTGAGCTAAGTGAAGGGCTGGATTGAGCTTAGGGAAGAGCAGATGTGAGCTCAGGTAAGGCAGGGATGCACTGTGGGGCAGGCTCCAAGTGGGGCAGCCCTGGCAAGGATGCTCTACTCGGTGTGCCTAGGAATGGGAAGTCTGAGTGTGCTCAGACTCTCTCTTCTGCCAGGGCAGCCAGCCAGACCTCAGGACCTTGACCTCCCACAATGCACAAGTGCAGAAAAATATTAAACAGCCCTTTCTCAATACATGAGGGTCAAATAAATTCAGTGCTTAGGAATACCTTTCAAGGGGCAACTGACTGGATGACATGTTAGATTTGGGCAGGACAGCCCTAACTCCATAAGGAAGTGGCTTCAGTTGGTTGCTCCCCTTGCCAAGCAGATTGGTGGAATCTGCTTGGACTGGGCCGTGCCCCTGGCCAGGACCCAGTGAGTCACTACAAATTAATTCCCTGAGCTCGGCACACACTGATGCAGTGAAGAACTGCAAAAGTTGACTGGCCTGGAGGGGAGGGGCCAAGGCACACTGCCCGTGCTTGAACTTTAATCTCTGATAGCCAACAGAAGAGGGCAAAAGCTCCTAGCCTGTGGGTTCTAGAGGAGCCCTAACCAACAAGAAAAGGGGCTGGGAATTACACTGTTCACTTGTATGGAAGGAACCAAAAACATGACAAGAGAGAAATAAGAAAAAACTCCCAGGCCCCAACCCTGAGAACATTGATCCAGGAGAGGTAAATCCAAAAGATATTGAGGGCAGCAAACATGCAACATCAAACACAGCATTAGTGGACATAAAGAGATACCTTCAGGACCTCGTAAGCAGGATCAAAACTGAAATATTAATTCAAATTAAACAAGAGATAAGTAGATTAATAAAAGAAAGGCTGGGCACCTCTCAAGAAAACACAGATAGAAGAATGGAGGAACACAAAAGGAGAGAAAAATTTAATGAAGAATACAAAAAAACCTAGAATTCATGAAACAGATTCAAAGAGATTATCAGGAAACTAAAGACTCCATAGAAAGTTGGCAAAACTGCTTGAAAGAAACCAAAGATAGACTATCAAAAATTGAACACAGGCTTGCAATGTGTGATCACGAAAGGGAAGATCTCTTAAAAATAACAAGGGAGCAGGCAGTAAATATACAAAGACTGGAAGATGACAAGAGGATCTATACCTTAAGAATAAAGCATGTGAATGAAGAAGCAGGAGTCAAAATAGAGGAATTACAAATGCTATTCACAGAAATTATTAAGGAAAATTTCCCAAGCATAGAAAAAATAAATGATATGCAGATGTATGAAGCATACAGAACTTCAACCATCTACAACCAAAACAGAGCTACACCTTGACACATAATAATCAAGATCCCAGAAATTCAGTATAAGAACAGAATATAAAAGCCATCAGAGAAAAGAAACAGATCTCTTATAAAGGAAAACGCATCAAAATCATGGCAGACTTCTCGACACAGACCATCAGGTCAAGAAGAGCTTGGAGTGAAGTAATTCAAGCCCTGAATGAAAACAACCTCCGGCCCAGATTGATGTATCCTGCAAAACTCTCTCTAGAAATTAATGGAGAAACAAGATGCTTCCATGACAAAGAGGAACTGGGAGAATTTGTGACCACCAATCCAACCCTACAAAAAATACTGAAGGACATTTTAGAGAAAGAGAACAAGAATACAAGCATTTCAGGAACAGTGGCAGAGAGGCCTCAGTGAACGGGGCAGATAGTGGAGTGGAAGAGAAAAATAGACAACCAATGGCAGAAAAACAGAATAGCCTAAATAAAGCAGAGAAGATTGGCTGTAATCTCTAGTATAGATGGCCTTGAAATAATAACAGAGAGAAACACAGGCAGAGTAGATCAGGAGATAGGGTCCATTGAGATATTCTATATAGGGAGGCAGTGGGACCCAAAACAAGCAGTGCACCCCATGGGAGTGAAAGGGGAGGAATTGTCTAAAAAAGGAAGGCAGAGGATATTGTTAATTGGGTAACAAGATTTAAAATTTACATTATTCTCATCACTCTGCTTGGATAGATTATGTGCTGTTCCAGTTTGTCTACTTACACTAGATTTGAGGACATGGTCAGCTATCCCAAAATAAGAGGACATATTATGGTAATCATCCATAATTTTCCTATCAACTTAATCTGAAGCCCTTTATAACTTATACTGTCTTATTATGAATGATCTTATTTGAATCTGGTTTGTTAAATTGCTACTTTGTATTGACTGATTGTATTTAAATCTGTTATGATTGATAGCATCAAGTCTAAGAGTATAGGCAACTACACTGAAGATGACAAGGTTCACTAAGATACCCACTCTGGTTTGATTATTACTTGCTTTTGAAGTCTTATAATGTCTCCAATGTTTTGTTCTTATTAATGTTGTTATATACTGCTGAGACATCATGGTAACCATTGTAGATCACCTAATATTGCAGTTTTATGTGACTCTTTTGCTTCATGCTTTTCTAGGAATTGCTTTGTTTTATCTTGTTTTGTCTTGTTTTTCCCTCTAATACAGAAATGATAGATATACATGTAGAGACTCATGCATGTGTAGTTTATAAACAGTTTACGAGAACCAACTATATAACACATGTTGAAATGAACAACTACTTTGAAGAAAAAGAGACACTACAATACCCAGTGCTGATTCCATAATGTCATGATGTGAAATCCAGCAAAACTATCACTTTTTGTTCAAAGTGATTTTAGCTTGTTTTGTTTTGTTTAAGTTCAACACACATGAAGGTATGGACAGCTGTTTTGAGGAGAATGAGAGACACTATGACAGCCATTCTTGGTTTCCCTAATGTCTGGTCTTGAAGACCTGAAATGCCCTCTTCGTCCTGCTCAGATCAATTCCATACTAGGTTGTTTCATGTGAATTCCCTGTATGTGACAACATGGACAACTATTTGGAAGAAAACAAGAGTCAATATGGTAGAGAGTGAATATCTCTGATTGTCTAGTTTTGAAATTTATGTCCTTTACATTGATTTCTTGTGATCCACTTTGTTCTGCTTTGTTGTGTTTAATTTTACGCTTTTGATATAATTGCATGTATATTTGAGTGGGTAAGATGGATGACCATATTGCTGTTTTTATCAGATCATGGAGCAGAACTGTTAACAGTCTCACTGTTTGAATGTCTACTTTACATGTTTTAACTTTATAATTTGAACAACTATTTCCAAGAAGTCAGTATGTAATTTGTCAAGTAATAATTTCTTAGGATTTTTGTTGTTGTCTTTTCCTTGGAATTCTGTATTGTTGCTACCCTTTATTCTGTTTTGTTTTTTTTTTCTCTCTCTCTTTTTAAATAAAATAAAAAAAAGAATACCTTTCAAGGAACTAAGAGAATTCAATACTGAGTTTCTTTACTTGCAAAATGACAATGGGGAAAATAGTTGTCTCTTTTAATCCCTACTTAATTTTTATGTGATTTTAAGGCATCACCAGATGTGCCCTGCTTCAAAACAGATGACTGCTATCTAAAGAGATAGGCCAGAACAGACTAAACACCCTTACTGACACACATCCCTCCCTTCCCTGGAAACTCACATTCCTCTCTCCAAAGTGTTTCCAAAAGCACAAGCTACTACTGGTTCCACTGTAACAGTCATGTTTAAAGAAGTAAGCATTTTTAGCAAAATTAAAACAATGATCAAGAGACCTAGGAAGAGGGAAACAGGGCAGATTGCAAGTGGTTGGAACGCTTCTCAGCCTGCAAAATATGTCAGAGAGAGAGAGAGAGAGAGAGAGAGAGAGAGAGAGAAGGAGAGACAAGCTCCAGAAAATCCTGCCCTCTAGTCTCTAGGGCAAAGAAGTTACTGAGACATTTGTGTTATCTACCTAATCATCTAGGAAATCTCTGTTAGCAGCAAGATAATGCTAAGTTTTACTCAGAACCTACTTTATAGATTTCTATTTCTCTATATCTGTAACACACTTAGGAAACTCTCAGGCTAAAATTTATTATCCAGCAAGCACAGCTTACACATTAGTGAAAGTACTTCCCTCCCTTATGAAAATAAATGATAAGAATGAGGCTTAAAAGGGGACAGAGCTGGAAGGTTGGGCCATATTTGAGAGTACAAGGGAGTGAAATAAAGGAGTAGTTTAGAAATTCTCCCCTGAACTGAATGTTTTGGTCCTTTAAATATAATGCTTAGGAAATAACTCATTCTGATGTCTCCCAGAAGTTGGTTCTTTGCACTGAGTCTCAGGTTTCAATTTCCCATACCCATTGGACAGGAAATTGTGCCCAGAACACTAGGAGGGGACATTTCCTTCATGTGTGTTCTCTCAAATGGGAAAATTCCAATGTTTCACCTATCCAGAGGTGGGGACTATGTTCCTCATCTAAGATGCCTTCCCTGTATTCGGTATTAAATGCTCATTTTCTATAGACTCAACTTGAAAGCTTTTAGGTGTAAGACAGGAGGAAAAATTTGAGACAAATTGGAGAAGAAAACTTTTCAGAATCTCTCTCTCTTTGACATTTAGAAGAAATATGTGTCCAATAAAAGGAAAGCGCAGTGACAAAAAATGGATCAGAAATGAGATAGAAGAAATTTCTTTCTCACACTCATGGTGAGTTGGTGAGACAATTTTCTCATGAGTCATCATTCTCAGACTGGAAAAGTGAGAATGAAGAATCTCAAGAACTAAGATTGCCTACAAACCAGCAGAAGATGAGGCCATAAAGGAAACTGAGGCAAAACAGGCTCCATGTTCCCCTTCATGAACATGAAGGGGTGATCAAGCCAGACTAACTCAGTGAATCCTGTCCTCCCTGATCTAAGGTCAGCATCTATGCTGATGCAAATAATTGGCTGAGAGAGTCCTGAATTTATAAAAGGCACTCATGTTTCATAGACTAAATTGCATCAAGAAATTCATTTTGCAACATTTTACAAATTCACATTTTGGTTAGTATCAAAGTCCAGTACAGGGATACTCTAACATTGCTTTTCTCTAATATCACTTGTCTGAGTTAGGACAATAACCAAAACAGTCAGGCAAGTCAAACTGCTCAAACAAGAAATATGAGTAATTTCAGCAACTAATAAGTCTATACACAAAACAGGAATATAGGACCTTGTTTGGAAAAATAAAAATGTTCATCAAATAAACATGGTAATTTTCCCATGTTTTAAATTTAAATTTACCATTATCTGACAAAAAAAATAAGGTTTAGAAGACAAGCACAATAAGTTATAAGCAACTGGTAAACAAGAATGAAAATTTCTGATTACCTAAATGAGTTACAATCCAGAATCCATAAAACAAAAGCAGACTCACCTCCTTCCAGTTGTCTCAGTGGGATCTCCAGAATGATACAAGGAAAATAACCATAATTCCCAACCTACTAGATGTCAAACATACCAAGTTCATGTTCCCCAAAATCAACAGATGAATTCTAAGGAACAACAGGGATTAAGAGTAGGAAAATGTATTGAGATAGTTCCTGAGAGACAGGAGGAGACCCAAAAGTGAGTTGTCATACAGCCTATTTTTTTGAGCTTTATAAAGTAAAATCATAAGGTGGGTACAACTGAGTCAAATTAGAATCAACCAATAAAATTGCGAGTGTAGTTGCTTAGCTAATCTAGATCCAATAGTAGCAAGGGATATGGTTGACATCATTAACCTTGATTGATAATCTAGTTTCACTCTCATCTTTATTCTTAGCACTCTTAGTGGGTGGGAGAGCATGGCATAATCTTAATGAGATAATTGTTCATTTATATGGGAAATCTCAAAAGGATGTTATTAATAATTACAAGCTTTTGTTTATCCCTTAGGAAAGTATGTCAATCTGACCATTGTGATTTTAATCTTCTTTATATAGGCCTTCAGCCACAGTTTTTATGCATTTTCATCTTCTGCACTGATTCTGTAGAGGACCCAGACCTAGATGACTGCCTATAGTGTTTCTGCCTAACTTAGCTGTCTATAATACTGTGACACACAGGAATCTACAAATTAGCATTGCTAACATTAGATTTAAGACCAAGTTCACAAATGGGTGGGCTCAGTTTACCAAAGAGACAGGAATCCACATATCCACAGGGGAAGCATGCCATATATTCTTGGAATATCCGTTATACTTATTGCAATGAAATTTTAGTATTTAGCAAATGCTTACATTGTAGAGAAAGATAATGTATGAGTCAAAGATCAGGATAAGAAGCTTTTACACAGAAAGGCTGGCCCTGGGGGCCCTGAGTTTCCTTATTACAAAATGAGAAATAACTTCATTGACATTTTAATTTGCAGTAGATACAGAAAATGATTAGGAATGTGGGCCACGAATCTTGACAGCTAAACTTCAAATCCCAGCTGTATCAGCTCATCAGTGTAGATCACTGACCAAATTCATTTTTTTTGGTTTTAGCTTCTTCATCTAAGAAGAAAAGATATTTATAAATAATACTTACTTCAGCAGTTTGTTAATGAAAATTATGTAACTTAATGCCAATAAATTCTTGAACTTGTCACACAAGAGGCTAGCATTTGTTGTTATTATCAGGCAGGGGCATTCTGAGTAATATTTCCCCCATTAACAATGTTAGTAGCAAACATGCATTAAGTGGTTCTTGCTAGGAATGCTAGGAATCTTATGTACATTATATTGTATAAAACAACCATAGAAAATAGGTGTTATTACTAGTCATAAGTTACAAATAAGTCATTCAAAATGCAAAGGAAGATAAAAGCTGTGCTAAACTGAAAAACCCGCTAAGAAGAGGACATGGAAACAAAAGTCTTGGGTCTGCCTTTTAAAGCTATACTGTCATCCGGCTATGAAATTCAACTCCTCCCCTGAGAGGTGAGCAGTAATGTGGAAATGAAAGGTCAGTCAAATCAAGCACCATGTATATGTTGGAGACCAATCTAGGTTCCTCCACATATCATCCCATTTAACACTAACAATAACCACAAAGTTGGAAGAGATACATATGTTAGTTAGCTTTCTCACTGGACACAATACTCATATTTTTTTTTTTTACTTTAAAGAGAATAAAACAGTATAAAACCAATCAAACCAAAATGGTATAAGAGACACAGGACATCAAAGGATTACAAAATCAACAATAGTTACCATAATGGCTTTTGATGTCTTCAAAATAGCTACAGATAACTTCAGACATAGTAAAAATCAAACAGAACAGAATAGAATAGAAACAATAAAAACAAAGCAATGAAATAGTCATAGTTTAACAGAGGAGAAATTTATTTGGTCTCACATTTTGAGGTGATCCAGTTCATGCTTGGCTGGCTCCATGTCAGACACAACATGGTGGAAACAGAAGGCAGAGGAAAGCCACTCACCTCAGAGTGTCAAGGAAGCAGATCATGCAATAGTACCAGAAGGGAAGGGGTGAGGGTCCAGACTGGGACAACAAGGCCATGCCTCCACGACTAATCAAGACATTCCCAGATGTATGATCGCCAATCATCTGGGAAGATTCCAAAGCCAATCAACTTGACACTACACCCTAATGCCTAATCACATATCTCACCTCTTATCAATATCATACACAAATACACCTCATTAAACCATACTGAGTTTTTAAATAAAGATAACAGCAAGTTCATAATTCCACCCAACACAATACAACATCCTGTGTACAACCAGAAATACAACAAAAGCCTCCTCAAAGTTTCAACAATTTCACCATTTTCTCCAAAATCCAAGTTAAAGTCTCTGTGAGACTAAAGACAGACCCTCAGTGTGAGGTTCTGTAAAAATAAGAAAAAGCTACTTAATTTCAAGGCAAAACAGTATAGGATAACATCTGTAATCCAAAAGGTAGAAATGGGAGTATAGAAAAGAACCATTCTTTGGCAAGACGAAAACTGAGAAAACATTAAATCCTGTAACTTCATGTCTAGCACGCAGGACACATAATGGTGAAATATAGATCGTAGAGGGCTTAGGAAGCCTCACCTCTTTGGTCTTGCTAGTTGCAGCCCACACACCCTCACTATTGGGCTGCCAACCACTCTTGGACTGCAGCTATTTGCATCAAAAATGCCATGTTCCTGGCATCTCCAACTTCTTGGAGGCACTACTGCACAATTGATTTCATTACCAGAGCTAAAAGCACTGCCCTTCCTGGGGCTCCTTGATTCCCAGGCTTTCTTTTGAAATCTGCACTCCTGAACCTAAAACTTTTGCATTCTTCCTGTTGGCATAACAAGCATCGTGCAAGCAATACCATGGTCAGCCAAAACCTCAAGTAGTACTTGGGCCTCCTAGGACCAGGGCAGCATCCTCTGAGTACTAGGAGGGTTGAACATGGCTAAGTAAATCCTAGCAACAAATTCCTAGGAGACTCTTCTTGAGCAGATGCCTCAGAGATCTGATTTCTGAGATGCCTTCAAAGCATATTTTGTTTTTTGTCCCTTTACAAAGCAGTTTGTTGACTGTTTCTTTGTTTAACAGTAGTCATTTATTCAATGACCACAATTCTTTTTGGCTCCAGCATTACACATGGTTACTTTGGAGCTAAAATTACAGTTTTTCAAAGTTTTCTGCTCTCTTATGTTCCCAGGTCTCATTACAGAGTGGTGCCTTTGTCCATGAACTTTATTTGTTCTACAATTCTGAAAAACATGACCATATTCATGTTCATATGGGAAAGATGATCAGGGTTGTGTTCATCACCTGATATAGTTCATGCATAAAAACAAGATTTTGCAAAGCACTTCTGTTTGTGAGCCAAATTTTAGTAAACAAAAGTGTTTGTGAATTGAGCTATCACTGCACCTCTCTCTGAAAGCATCCAGCAGTCCCACACCACAGCCTGAATGTTGAGCTTTCTTAGAATTTCCTCCACCAGGTTAAGCAGCCTCCCATCCACAATGTTGGTCCCTACAAAGTCTCAGGACATTGTCAAAATGAATTTTCTGCCAGTGTAAAGTACATTGCCTCTAGTCCAATTGCCAATGGGTATTTTTTTTCCCAATTGAAAACTCTTGGGTCTGAATTTACTGTCCCCATCCCTGGAAGCATTCTGGTCTTCTGAGCTCCAACCAGAATCATTCATCAGGCTCTTCTACTATCTTTAACTTTTCCAAGTTCCTCCCCCAAAACAGTTCCAAAGGCTTTAAACCACAATGTAGTTAGATACAATCACAACAACAACCCGCTTCTCAGTACCAGTCTTCTATATTGGTCAGCTTTCTCATTTCAAGGACACAGTACCCAATCCCTACAATATAAAGGAAGATAAATTCAACTTGAATCACATTTTAAAGGAATTCAGTCCATGGTCAGCTGGTGCCAAGATAGAAACATCATGGTGATGCAGCATGTTCACCCTATGGCAGTCAGGATGGTGAGAGAGGAAACAGTGCAGAAGTATCAAGGTATTAGGCACAAACCTCCAAGCCAGTGCCTCCATGACCCACCCAGACATACCCAGAAATGTGCTCCACCAGTTACTTGGGCAGATCTCAAAGGCAACCACATTGACACTCTAATCTAATTACCACAGTGAAAAAATATTAGCAGACAGGAATAAGATTTGAATCACTGCCCTTTTATCTTTAAAACTCTTGTTTTCTTCTGCAACGATGGTCCCCATGCATTAAGTCAACAAAATAATTAGTTGGATTCAACATTCTTTCTCACTCTAGCCAATAAACCTTGGGTAGAAAAGATGAAAAAGTGCATTGCAGAGACTGCAGATGGGGAAAGGTCAGGAAATGCTGTGAGAAAATTCCTTGTTTTCATTTAAAGGAAAGTAGTTGGGACTTAATGATTGCTAGTTTTTAAGTTCACATCTTCTATATAAAGTTACACCCCTTAGTATGTGACTCAGTATAAGATGAGTCTGAATTACTATTATTACTGCTGCTGAGTTAAATATGATCCTATTCTGTAATGTGCTCTATAGTATTTTACACTTAAAGCCTGACTAATCATTTGCTTATGTTTGTTGAATCAAATAAAACTGAGCTAAATGCATTCCACTGTTTTCTTTCAAGTTCCTAGTGTGCATTTATCTTGCTGCTAAAAGAAGATGAATGAACAGAAACTAACAGAATTTTTGATTTTTCTCTCTGTAGCGAATAGCTCACAATAGTTTTAAAAAAACAGGAAGGATCAATTGCTTTCAGTTGTCAATGAGGGCACAAAATAAGTGACCTGGTCAAAGCAAGAGGCATCTGAAACTGGCCTCTTTCTGGCGCCACTTTATTACAAGAGAGTTGGTGATGTTGCTTCTATTTATAAACTCATCTGAAAATGCATAAGCTTTGCAAGGTTTTTCTTCCTCTGTGACTGCATTTTGGAAGGGCATACATTAGAATAACAGCATCAAATAACGTAATACCTTGAGTCAACAAAGGCAATTTACAGAAACATGAATTTACTAGCAAGTAGCAGGAAAGGCACAGAAAAGAGACAGCAAGGTATCTTGATTTTTGAGAGAGGTGAAGGTTCTTTGACTAAGCAGCCATTTATAAATGGGTAGTTTATGGATGCTTATAAATGGTGAGGCTGGCATGGTGAGAAGCCCAGGTTTTGGAGGGAGATGAACACCCATTAGGTGTAATATTATGTAAAAGCTACTACCTTTCAGAATTTATATCTCTTATTGTTGTAATTTGAATAATACCTCACAGGACTGTTATCAAAACTAAATCAACATAGTAGAATGCATCTATAACCAATGGTAGATGCTCATTAAATAGTAGCTCCATGTCTTATTATGAACTCCACCACCACCACCATCATTATCATATGAAAGAGACCAGGAACAACTGGCACCAAAGTCTTGTTGTGTTATTTTCTCCAAATCTATGTCATAGACATATTACTTTTTGATGAATTTTAGAACACAGTCATTTTAAAAATAATGTCTTATGAAAAACTTCTAAATATAGACCATGTGACCTAGCTTTAGAGACTGTACAGAGAAACTATGTAATGAGAAAAAGAGAACAGGAACACACACTTTTTTAACTTCTCTGATCCAGCACCCTCTGGTTCTTATACAACAGTAGATCTAGACTTCCCAGGCTCTCAAAATCCCATGTTGCCTGTACTTAACAATACACAGTGCAGGGCTCCCCTGGGAACTGCAAGTTTAAACAAAACCTTGTCTAAATTTTAAATAGGAGGAAATAGGATCATTATGGAAAACTCCTCTCTGGTCCTTCAACACTGTCCTTTATGCCCACCCCAGGATGAGACAGGGCATGAAATGCTTTTCTTCTGGACTCCAAGAAATAAAAATTAACTCAAGTAAAGCCAATGTGAAGAGAAGGAAAGTAGTTAATATTGGTTAAAATTCAAAGCTGCTCAGCTAAAATTCAGATCTTAAGCACTGAACATTCTCATCTCCTAACTGACTTACTGTACTGTTAAATTACATCTGACAATAGAAGTTACCTAGAGAACACTCAGCCTGCATATCAGTGCACTGTGGCTCTTAACATACAGAAAGCTCACGACAGTCCTGTGAGGTAGGTGCTAAGAATATCTCCATTTTCAAACAAAAGGCACAGAGAGATTGGATAACTTTCCAAAGTTCTCACAGCTGAAAAGCAGAAGAGTCCTTATATGAACCACAGTGGACAGTTTGCAAAGTCAGTGCTCTCATCTATATTTATTAACGCACTGGAAGAAAGAATTCAGGGGGTGAATTGAAACCCTGTGTATCATCTTGAGGTTGAAAGTCTCACCCTTTTACCTTATTTGATATTTAAAATATTAGGCAAAACTCCTTCAGGTATTTTAAAATTATTGATAATGGTTTCACTCCACATGTTACTGCCTTCAACTACAAATATATTTAAAGACATATGACAAAAAACTAGTATTTAAAGTAACCTTATGTTACTGTTTAAGAATTGTTCTATGGGATCAGCAGCTGAGAGCTGGGGTTGCTCAGGAGAGCCAGGCCTGCCCTTTGCCCTCAGGGACCAGTGGCGGAGAGTCTGAGATGCCTGGGTCTGCTGCTGCTGGGTCTGTCCCTCTCCCAGGAACATCTAGGAAGTCTGCCGCAGTTCTGAGCTGCCTGGGACCATATCTGCTGGACCCGCCATTCCACCAGGAACATTGGACTGCAGTGGACTACCATGCTGGCTTGATGAGAGTCTCAGGAACCCCTCACCTAAACAGAAGACTTCATCAGGCTTCAGTCAGTGTGGTGAGTTTGCCCCATAAAATAGAGGTCTGCAGTGGGTAAATAGGGGTGGAAGTGAAACTCCCTCCAAGTGTAAAACCTCGGCTAACCTGGCAAGAGAGTGGGTAACCCCTTCCCCTCGTACAGACAACATCAGACAGGTTGAGGAGTGTGCCAATATTGCCCTGCCCCAATTTAGAGGAAATTGAGAGAACTTATGAGACCTCCAGTGATACAGTAGGGCCTCAGCTGACAAAAACATAGCCAGGGAGACCTGGTGACCTGCCACAACCTGAAGATATAACAACAGCAGGAACTAAGAGTTGCCTTACATCAGTACTTCTGGGCTAGTTAACCCAGAAAGAATATAGGACTCACCCAACAGACACAGTAGGAGGAATTCAGGAGACTAGATCCCCTCTTCATGGTGGTACCCAGCAATTTGACAAACATCAGCCACACAGTAAAACACTGAAACACACACTACAGAAAGTTGTGACTGTTGGAATAGAAAGACCAGAAATTTACCCAAAAAGTGAAAATGACTAAATGAAAAGGCAAAATGCAATCCCAAACTCTAATCCATCAGGAGCAAGTGCAGCCGATAAAGAAATAGAGGACCCTAAAATTCATACACCAGAAATCTCTGAAAATATAGCAAATGAAGTAAAGAAACAAATCCATGAGGCTATAGAGGAACTAAAATTAGTAATAATGTCTTATGTAAAGACAAAAGTAACAAACTTAGTAAATGAGCTGCTCAACATAGCTAGAGAAGAAATAGATAAGCAACTACAGGAGCATGGGAAACTGATTGAAACTTTGAATGAACAATGCAGAAAATAAGCAGAATCTATGAAACAAAGTGAAAGAGATATGTAAGAAGCAAAATATTGTATGGAAAGCCTGCAAATCCATTTAAATGAAGCTGAGGATAGAATCTCAGACCTTGAGGACAGGATTGCAGAAAGTGATCTTGAAAGGGTAGAATTTATAAAAACAACATAGCAGCATAAAATGACTATCCAACAGCTACAAGATGATGCCAGGAGAAACAATGTTAGAGTAATAGATATTAGTGAGGAGACAGGAGACATTGCAAAGGATATAGCTAAGCTGTTCACAGAAATAATGGCAGAAAATTTCCTAAACATGGGGGAAAAATCAGATATACAAATAAGTGAGGCATATAGGATGCCACACAGTCATAACCAACATAAACCTACACCCAGACATATAATAATTAAGCTCACAGACATACAGCATAAAAACAGAATACTAAAAGCCGTTAGAGAAAAGACACAACTCACCTATCAAGGAAGGCCTATTAGAATCACAGCAGACTTCTCAGCACAAACCCTCAGGCTGAGACAAGCTTGGAGTGAAGTACTTCAAGCCCTAAAAGAAAACAACTTTCAACCCAGACTGACATACCCAGCAAAACTCTTTCAAATTTAATGGAGAAACAAGATACTTCCATGACAAAGAACAACTAAAGAAATTTATATCCATCAAACCAATCTTAAAATGCTGAAGGACATCCTAGGTAGAGATAAAAATGAGCACAATCTCCAGAACAACAACAGAAAGAAATCACCAGGCTGGACAAGAAAGTAAAAAGGGAGAAAAACAGGAAGCTAACAACAGTAACACAACATGGCAAAGTCAAGCCAGGACATATCAGTGATATCCATAAGTATAAATGGGCTCAATTCTCAGATCAAAAGAAACAGGTTGACAGAATGGATCAAGAAACAGGATCTCACAATATGCTGTATACAAGAAATGCATCTGACTCAAAAAGCAACATAGATTAAAAGTCAAAGGATGGAAAATTGAATTTCATGCAAGGAACCTAGAAAAAAGCAGGGGGAACTATTCTATTTGCAGACTATGTGAACTTCAAACCTAATGATTAAAAGAGACAAAGAAGGTCACTACATACTTGTAAATGGAAAAATTCAAGAGGAAGAACTAACAGTTATGAATATATATGCACCAAACACAGGACCACCCAAATATATAAGACAGATACTAAAGGACATGAAAAACCAAATACACAAGAACACAATTATTACAGGTGACCTTAACAGCCCACTGATACAAAGAGATAGATCAAATAGACAAAAAACCAGCAAAGAAATAATAGAACTGAATCATACCTGTGAGCAATTGGACAGTAGATGTTTACAGAATGTTCCACCCAATCACATCAGAATACACAGTCTTCTCAGCTTCCTGCAGGACGTTCTCCAAAATAGACCATATATTATCCCATAAAACATTCTTAAGTAAATGTAAAGGTATTGGAATTATCCCATGCATACTATCTGACCATAGTGCACTGAAACTGTAAATTAATGCCAAAAGAAATTGCAAAACTGGCATGATACATGAAAATTAAATGACAACCTTTTGAACAACCAGTGGGCTACAGAGGAAATTAAAGAAGAAATAAAGCAATACCTAAAATTTAATGAAAATGTGGAAATAACCTATTGTAATCTGTGGGATGCAATGAAAGTGGTCTTAAGAGGGAAATATATAGCAATAAATTGTCATATCAAGAAAGCAGAATTAGTCCAAATAAACAATCTAATGCTGCATCTCAAGCTTCTAGAAAAAGAAGAGTAAGTTAAATCTAAAACTCATAGAGGAGAGGAGATAGTAAAGATTAGAGCAGAAATCAATGCAATTGAAACTAAAAAAATACAAAGAATTAATGAATCAAAAAGCTGTTTTTTTGAGAGAATAAGCAAAACTGACAAACCTCTAGCTAACCTTATAAAGAAAAAGAAAGAAAAAACCCAAATTCATGCAATAAGGATCAAAAAAGGGGAAATTACTACGGATCCCATGGAAATTCAAAAGATCATGAATACCTACTTTGAAAATCTCTACTCACATAGAGAGGAAAACACAGAGGAAATGGACAGATTTCTAGAAACATATGAACCACCAAATCTCAACCAAAAAGATATAGCAATTTTGAATAACCCAATGTCAGCTACTACAATTGAAAACATAATAAAAAAAATTACCAACAAAGAAAAGCCCAGGTCCTGATGGATTCACAACTGAATTCTATAAGAAATTTAGAGAAGACTTGATGCCAATACACCTTAAACTCTTCAATGAAATTGAAAAGAAAGCAATCCTCCCTAATTCATTCCTAGAGGCAAGTATTACTCTGATACCAAAACCAGACAAAGGCCCATCAAAAAAGGAGAACTATACGCCAATCTCACTAATGAACATAGATGCAAAGATTCTCAATAAAACACTAGCAAATAGAATGCAGCAAATCGTCAAGAAGATTATACGTCATGACCAAGTGGGGTTCATTCCAGGAATGCAGGTTTGGTTTAACATATGCAAATCAATAAATGTAATACACCACATCAACAGAGCCAAAAACAAAAACCATATGGTCATCTCAATAGATGCAGAAAAAGCTTTCAATAAGGTCCAACACATGTTCATGATAAAAACCCTTCAGAAACTTGGAATACACAGTGTCTACCTCAACCTTATAAAAGCCATCTATGACAAACCAACAGCCAATATTATACTAAATGGACAAAAACTGAAAGCTTTCACTTTAAAATCAGGAACAAGACAAGGATGTCCATTATCACCACTCCTATTCAAAATAGTTCTAGAAATATTAGCCAGGGCAATCAGACAATAGAAAGAAATAAAAGCAATAAAGATAGGAAAGGAAAAAGTTAAATTATCACTATTTGCAGGTGACATGATACTCTATATAGAAAACCCAAAAAACTCCATTAAAAGACTACTAGAGGTAATAAACAAATTCAGCAGTGTAGCTGGACACAAAGTCAATGCTCAAAATCAATAGCATTCCTGTACACAAACAAGAAACTCACAAAGAGAGAAATTATAGAAATATTGCCCTTCACAATAACATCTAAAAAGTGAAATAGATGGAATCAACCTAACTAAAAATGTAAAAGACCTATACACTGAAAATTATACTACTTTTGAAAAGGAGATTGCAGAGGATATTAAAAAATGGAAAGATGTTCCATGCTCTTGGCTAGGAAGAACCAACATCGTAAAAATGGCCATACTCCCCAAACTGTTACACATATTTAATATAATCCCAATCAAAATACCATTGACATACCTCACAGATCTAGAATAAACACTCCTAAAATTCATTGAGAACTGGAAGAAACCTAGAATAGCAAAGGCAATTCTGGGCAATAAAGGCAAGGCAGGAGGCATCTCAATTCCTGACTTGAAACTGTACTACAAAGCCACAGTGATAAAATCAGCATGGTACTGGCAAAGAAATAGACCTGAGGATCAATGGAACAGATTAGAAGATGCAAGTATAGGTACAGAGACATTCAGCCACCTGATATTAGAAAAAGGGGCTAAACATGTTCACTGGAAGGATAGCCTGTTTAATAAATGGTGTTGGAAAAATTGGCTCTCCACATGCAGAAGACTGAAACTAAATCCATGCTTATCACCATGCACAAAACTAAAGGCTAAATGGATCAAAGGTCTAAACATTAAAACAGAAACACTAAATCTACTAGAAGATAAGGTAGGTAGAAATCTTGGAGTCATAGGGGTAGGCAAAGAAGTCATGAACAAAATGCAAGCTGCACAGGAAACACTTCAGAGAATCAACAACTTGGATCTCATAATATTGAAAAGTTTCTGCACTTCAAAAGAAATTACTATTACAGTGAAAAGAAAACCCACCAAATGGGAAAGAATTTTAACCAGCAACCCCTCAGACAAAGGACTTATATCAAGAACATAAAGAATTGAAAAACATCAACCCCCCCAAATTCAATGTTCCTCTCCAAAAATGGGCAGCTGAGATGCACACACAGTTCTCAGATGAAGATATACAAATGGCAAACAAATACATGAAGAAATGTTCGCCATCACTGGTCGTTTGAGAAATGCAAATTAAAACAACACTGAGATATCATCTCACACCGGAAAGAATAGCTGCCATCAAGAAAACAACTGATAACAAATGTTGGCGAGGCTGTGGGGAAAAAGGAACACTGCTCCACTGTTGGTGGGAGTCTAGAGTGGTGTAACCACTATGGAAATCAGTATGGAGAATTCTCAGAAGACTAGGATTGGAAGCTCCATTCAACCCAGCTATTCTCTTCCTGGGTATTTTCCCAGAAAAACTGAAAAGTTCATGTCACAATGATATATGTGCACCCATGTTCATAGCAGCCCAATTTGTAATAGCTAAATCTTGGAAACAACCAAAATGCCCATCAACTGCAGAATGGATGAAAAAGAGTGGTATTTTTACACAATGGGATATTACTCAGGTATAAAAGAAGGATGATCTTGAGGCCTTCATAGGGAAATGGAGACAACTTGAGACTATCCTCATTAGTGAAGTAAACAAGAATCATATTTATAAATCTCACATTGTTTCTCTATTTCTTATTACTTCTCTAGTGTAAAAAGTAATAAGAACTGTAGGAGTAATAAAACCCAAAATGTGTAATTGCTGCTGTAAAAAAAGAGGAAAAGAAAGTGGATATAACTAAAGGATATAACTGCTTGTGTGTTTAAGTGTGTAAGATAGATGACCATATTACTGTTTTTGTTAGGCTGTTGAGCAGAACTGTTAACAGTCTCACTGCTTGAATGTCTATTTTGTATGCTTTAATTTTGTAACTTGAACAACTATTTCCAATGATGAGAGTATGTAACATGTCGAGTGGCAATTTCTTAGTGTTTTTGTTTTATTTGTTGTTGTTGTTGTTGTTGTTTTGGGGGTTTTTTGTTTGTGTGTTTTTGTTCTTTTATTTTTTTCCCTTTGGAATTCTGTATTGCTGCTACCATTTTTCTGTTTTGTCTGTTTGTTTTTTTTTCTCTTTAAATAAAATTTAAAAGAAACAAAAAAAGAATTGTTCTATGGGCTAAAAATACATTGAGAATTATTGTGTTTGTTTTAGTGAAAACAAGAAACGTTGGAAATATTCTAAAACTCCAAGGCATCTATCATTTAATAAGAAGCTTCCTAGTTTAATTAGCTATTGATTAGGAAGGAAAGGATGTGATCTAGTGAAGGGCACAAAGAAAATTGTTCAGAAATCACTTTGTCAATTAAGCACCTGTCTCATGACCAGAAGGTACTTAGATGGTAACTCACCAATGGAACAGATAAAATGAATTACTGTCATTCATTACCCCTTCTGTTATGACCTAGAAAAGGATATGAGGAGAGATCGAATTGGAGGGAGATAACAGATTGGAACTGGGAGCTACCTTTTCAGGGGGAGATGAACGAGTCCAAAGGAGGAAGGACTCCCACTGACAGCTGTCATTTCCACAAACTCACTGAGCTACTTGATGTCTATTGCTCAGGAAATAGACCGAGTGTCAATTTTTTTAATGCTGTTACAGTATTCTTGTTTTGTTGGAATTTTTAAAAATTCAGAGTTCATTTGAAGACAAAAGATTATAGTGCCAGCAAGGGACTGAAGGAGAGCCAATGAGGGCATCAGAGTTTGGGCTGCAGTCATCCACTAGATGCAGAAACTGAGAATGCATACAGTGACGAAGCCTCTGACAACTAAGGCAAAATAAATTCTCAGTCCGAGACTAAATTATGCTTTGCTGAAAACATATCAGTGAGCTGTCTGCTCTTATTTGTACCTAGCCAAAAACATTGCCTTGAACTCTAATCTATGATAGCTATTACTGTTTCACTTCTATTATGAACAATAAGTAATACTTCATACTGATATTGCATTTTTAAATGTATTCAGGTGATCCTGACTAATTCAAAACTTCTATCTGGAGGATTGAGAAATAGAGTCAAGAAGTAGCCCAACTATTCTGGGCAACTCTAGTCTGTTTTAGAGAAAGGAGCTATGATAGTGCTGTGGGTACAGATTTACAACTGAAAAGTAACAAAGCAAATAAATAAACAGGACAGAAAATTGGAATTTTTGCTAGCAAAAAAATAGTTTTAAATATACTGAAGCAATATGAAAAGTGAAAAATGAAACTGGAAGACATGGGACTTGGTTTTTTACTTCCTATTTTCAAACCTATGATGAATATTCTTAAGACCTGGAGAGAAGGAGAAATGTCAAATTGTATGAAGAAGACTGAAGTCATGATCAGAAAGAGCATAAATCAGCAATAGGAAGAGATCTCCATGCTAAATTTTAGGTTTATAGTATAGTGTGTAACTTTTCTTCAAAAAATGTAGATAATATCAGATCATACTAAATATAGTCACCATTATTTCATCTCATCTCTTAACATACAAGGAACTATTGCCAGATTATCTTCGCACCTTACGTTTGGGTATTTCCTGGACTTGACCAGACTACAGGTGTTCACCCGCTCTGAATCCTAAGCCATCTGTCCTTAGGCATATCAGCTTCTGATAATCCAAATCTGAGTTCCAGCTGGGTTGGGCAGATTTCACATAATTGGGCAGGAAAGGATTTCTTCAGGAAGAGCCAGAGTGGAAAAGTTGAAACCTCCAGTTTGGAAAAAAGGCTTTACTGGCAGATATACTTGCATGCTTTGGCCCTAAAACTAGCCAAAAGATAGAGAAAATAGAGTAGGAATTCCATTACCTACCTATGGTGTAGGCCCAATTCCAAATCATATGTAATTCACTCTCCCTTAATTCTCTCAGGTCATTTAACTACGTGTTCAGAAGATTAACAAGACCATAGATCAGTGTTGCATATAATGACTGTGTTACTTGTATAACGATGCCAAGACTTACCCATTCACCCTCCATTTCCCATTTTGTAACCTCCCTTCTCAGCAGCACACAAAAAACATGGCATTGAAACAATAGCCTCCAAGGAGTATTGCTGCCTCCAACGATTATTACTGCCCATAGGTCTTGAGTATTACATATACTTGCAGAGGGAATTATCTGTCACAGTTTGTCCCTAGCTGAGGTCTTCTGAATGATACTTGTTGAAATCATTTACATAGCAAGTTCCAAACTAAACCTTTCATTATTGTGAAGAGCCCCACAAGTTATAAACCTTTGCCATATAGGAGCCACAGTCCTTGTTTTCTTCAGGTTCCCAGGACTAGCATGGGGCTTAATTACATTTCCTTAACATCCATTCTTTAACAACATAATTTTTCGTGGTTCTAAGTATTATGCCTGGCACTAAGGGGAGAAATAGAAAATGATCTTGCCTTCATAGGTTGCAGATGTTCAGGGCCATGGTAAAAAAAAATAAACAAAGTGATGGCTGAATGAACAAATAAATGGGTGAGCAAATAGATAAATTTGTATAGGACAAAGGTAATTCACACTTGAATAGAGCGTTAACTTTGATGTGATTTCCACCAGGCTCAGGAAAGTAACTCATGAGATAGAGAGGCAGACTGAGAAATGGTGCGTGAGTTAGGAAATGAAATTATAAAATAATTTCTAACCACTGATTCTATTAAATAATAGTCACCCTAGTCATTTATTTATAAATCAGCATTTCTCAAAGAGTTTTTTACAGAATCTAATTATCATTATTATATTTGACATTATGGCAAAATCTATTTGTGTGAAATGAGATGGTGGACACTGTTGTCTCAGTACTCTGAGCTGCTAAAATGCAGCATAGACTGGGCGACTCAAAGAGCAGACATTTACTCTCACAGTCCTGCAGGCTGGAAGCCCAGGATGACAGTGCTGGTAGATTTGGCATCTGGTAAAGACTCACTTTCCTGATTCCTTATAGCCAACTTCTCATTATTTTATGACAAGATTGGAAGAGGAAGAGAGAGTTGTCTAAGGTCCCTTTTTAGGAACATTAATCTCACTCGCAAGGGCTGTACTCTCATGGCCTATTTCTCTTCCATGGTGCCCACCTTGAGTACTCTGTGCTGGGGGCTAGGATTTCACCACATTCATTCTCAGCAGCTGGACCCACTGGTGGTCAATGCTTACAAATGTACCCTTCGAGAGGCAGCTTTTGCAGCTCCAGGGACCTATCCACCAGAAGCTGACTGTGGCCAGTATCTGGGTGATAAACAAATAGAAACTTCCATTCCACTTGGCTCAATGAGACAAATTTTAAGGGCCATCTCAGTCACAGAGCATCCTATGAGATCAGCACCATCCACCCAGTAGGTCAGTTGCATCTGTGTCCCAGTCTCTATTCCCCACTTCCTTACAGGTGTGAATCTTCCCTAGAGTATATGCTCATACACTATTTCTCTGTGCATTCAACAAGTATGTTTCTCAGGAACCCAATCTCAGTGAGTCCAGATGAATTTTTGATCCACTAACAAAAGCCTATTTGCTTTCTAATGCATGTGAGACTTTTGATTCACAGATTACAATCAATCATCCAAATTCCTGAGAATTTTTTTCATCACAAACATCTCTATTTCTGAAAAGTCTTCTAAGTTTTGTATTTCAGGGTTTTTTTTTTTTTGGTGAGAAAACCATATGTAACATGAGCTACTATTTCTAAAATGGCAATAAACTTCTATTTAAACTCAAAATTGAGTCTCCAATATACATTCAGATCATCAGCAGTAGAACTGAGTTTCAGGTCCACTTTGAATAACTTTAATGAGGTTCTTCTTCTAATCCATCTTACACAAACACAAGTAATGAACCTGTGAATAAAGATGGAATTCCATGCCATTCTCTTCATTTCACCAAATCGTATCTCGTTGAAATAGATCTAGTGTGAAATACAAGCCTTTTAAGAAAAAGTGGTCCTGCCTTAATCAAATGTGACATCTAACAATATACATTTACAAGCATACATACAATCTTTTTAAATAGCCTGAAGGAACTTAGAGATATCTTGTTCAATCACTTTGGGTTTTTTGCTAAAAAAAAAATAAAAAAAGAAGTGATGTCCAAAGTAGAAGAGTGATTTGCCTAACATCTCACAGATAGTGATAGAATTTAATCTGGATTTTGGACTTTCAAACTCTAAACTTAAAACAGTCCAGCCTCTGTCATTCAGGCTCATGGTGGTGAGGCAGGGAGACTGGTTACTAGCTTCCCAAAGGGGAAAAAAAAGCATTTATGTATGAGATCACAATACAATTGTTTTAGACAGATGCATGTACTTTTCAATTTACAAAAATTCAATTAAGCACACATTTTGGGGGACATAACGTATGCATAAATCTAAGAATATATATAAACAGGATTGTATAAAAACTGCCTTTCTTTTCACCCCACATTGGCAACCATTGATGACTTAATAAATCATCAGGGCAAGATTCAATCAAGCATCCAGCAATCTAAAAATCTACATTTCTAAGAAACATTTAATAAAGGAATATGAACTGAAACAAAACACATAGGGAGATTGAATCACTTCAACAATTTCACCAGAAAATGGCTTTTATCAACATAGTTTTTGTGCTCATCTTTTTATAAATTCAATCAGTACTACCTTCACAGAAATCAGGCATGGAGATTCCATGGCAACCACTGTGTTCTGCACAGACACATACACAAAGTCAACACATTTAAATAACTGTAACTCACGCCCACTTATGTCTATTAGGTTTGAATCTCAGATATAAAAATAGCTACAATCATTTCTTTGGCAATGAGGGGCTTTGATATTAATAATGTTATAGGTGGCTATAAACCTAGTGATAGTGCAAAATACAAAAGCAAAGCCCATACAGGATAAAGAGCAATTCAGCCCAGGTCTAGACACTGTTCCCAAAAATGCAGTCTTTTAGGTTCTTCTTGTAAGTGATTCTCAGCTCTGTTGTGGGCTGCTCAAATGGGGTCTCCATTGGTTCAGATAAACAGAATTGATAGAAGTTGGTATCAGCATTTTTCTACCTCAAATGTAAATGATCTTCAAATTTTCAATCTTTTTCTCTATTTACAATAATATGACTTTGAGAACCAATTTCAGTAGATACATTTCTAGATTTAGTAATTGTTCAAGAGTCATGTTTGCAAGAAAACCTTGGTTTATCCTTTCCGAGCACCTGGGGGACAGAAATGTAGAGTAAGTCTAAGATATAAGAATGTATTATCAGCCATGTAAACAGAATGAAACGTTCTAGGCACTATCAACGGGCTAGAACCTGTGAAAAAATTTACACATGGTTTATACCTGTGTTTTGTCAAGTTTCGTAATGCTAACTAGTTACAATAGAATTATATGCGGCTCTCATTTGAAATACAGATTTCTGAATCTCACCCCTGTCCCACCAAATGAAATCCACTGCATTCTACTACTTACCAAGCAAGGGGTCCTTCAGTAGGACACAAAAGGAATGAGACCACACGGCAAGTACAGATGCCTGCCAATAACTGGATGACCATGTGAACTTGTAATGAACTAAACTGTGGAAAGCCTCTAAACATAACTGTGAAATTCAGCTGCTGTGGCTTTGGTTATGTATGGTAATTCCTAGTGGGGAAATGGGGACAATAAAACTGGAAATGTTTTCTAGAGATTAAAGGCTATAATGAGGAAATGAAAGCAGAGTCAAGAGATATGAAACAGCCATTCAGCAGGTAACATTGTGCTTTTTACTAAATACCTGATTGTATCCTGGGCCTGAGTATCTCCACAATAACATAACAACAAAAGTAACAATTTTAATATATTTTTATAATTCTTCATAGCTTACAAAGTTTATTTATAATATATGTGTATATGTGCCTAGAGTGGTTAAAGAGCAAGATTATAGAAAGTCACAGTTTCACCTTCATCTATTGAACTTGACTGTAACCACCATGAGAATCTGAGATCTTTACTTCCTCCAAGTGATTGGCTTATACTAAGTGCTTAATAATATTGGTAGAGTGGTTAATAAATTAATGAACAATAAAGTAGATATTAAAAAGAACATAACTTGGAGAAATGAAAGGAAATTGCTTTCTTAGATAATATCTGAAAGTACATTGTTCCCCATTTAAGGAATTCAAGTACTGTAAAGGTTAGGATGGAGTTTCAACTTGATTGGCTTTGGGTCCATCCCAAGAACTGGTGGAGCATGCTTCTAGTTTATGTAGGTGGGTCGGGGAGGCACGACCTTGAGCATATGTCTGATATATCACACCTTCTGTTCTGGCACTCTTCCTTTGCTCTGCCTCCTGGGCACCAGGAACAACACTGCTCTACTTCACCAAGCCATCCACCATGAGGTTTCTCTGTTGGAGCCAAATAACCATGAACATAAACCATAAGCAAATTATACCTTTCATCCTTTAAATTGTAAGTATTGTGTATTGTCCTGGTTGCTTTTCTCTTGTTGCTGGGACAAAGTACATGACACCCAAAATTAAGGAAGGAAATGTGTATTTAGCTCACAGCTCATGGAGGTTTCAGTCATAATCAGCTGATTCCAAGGCAGTGTAGCATGGCATGGGAAGCCATTCATGGCAGAAGCAGTTACCAAAGGTGACAAGAGCAAAAAAGGCAAAAAGGGAAAAGCAGGCTTCCTTCCCTCCCTTATACTGTATTCAGGCTACTCACCCCTGGGCACAGGCAACACTCATACCACCAACTAATCCCTGCACTAGACAACAAACCGATCACAAATGCTAGATTCAGCCATCTCTATGATGACATGAAGCTTTGGTGGGTCATCCAAACACAAACCATAACAGGTACTGTGTCCAGCAACAGGAAAACTGACCAATACAAATAACCAAAGAAAACACATAGGAAAAAGCAATGGAAAGGAGGAGATTTGGGGGTTGCTCTCTAAAGGGGTTTTGATAGTGTTTTAAAATAGAGTCACTGTTACAAGATTTTGTATATTTAAACAGAATTGTAAAGTAACACACAGGAAAAGAATGATCTACTGTTTTTTTAAAAAAAAACTCAGTAGCTATCCCTCTATATTTAAAAATTAGTCTTTTATACTAAAAAAGGACTATTATGAAAAGTCATCAGATCAATATAGGTGGATTTGACACTTCTTAGAACATCTCACAGTATGCAGATATCTCCTGTGGCATTGATATCTAAGAATTTTACCAGTGCTTTAAAATTATATTCTAATTATATCTGCATTTAATGTAGCCTAGGACATCTTCATATACAGGAAAGTATCCAGAGCTAGACAGACATATTTCTGGTCATTATAAAATTTTAGTGCCGATAGTATTAAGTATTTTCACTCTATAAAAGAATGAATTGGATGTACAAATAATAGTGAAAGTTCAATAAGGAGTAGAACAGAGATTTAATGATCCTACACTTTCTGACTCTAATATCACTTTTAAAAGTGCAGAATTGGATAACAGAATAAGATTAACTATTTTAATATAGAATTATGTATTTTTCCAAATAAGGTCTTTAAAATGACATACTATGATTTTATGCCTTATTTTGGCAGAGATTCACCATAAAAAGTTCAGATACAGTTTCATTTTATAATTCTTGGAAATGAAATGTGAAGACAGAGATGAATATCAACCACTCTAAGTTCAGATTCCATGAATTTTGATGAGTTAAAAAATAAAACAAATACTGAAAATCTCTATGGAAGACTTTCATTTGGAAGAGAAAATTGTGCTTATGTCAACAAAAATCTTAAAATAATTTATCAATTTATTGGTGAAATCTGGGAGACAGTGTCTTAATCAAAAGTACTGAGACAGATTGATATTAACTGTCTCCTCAGAGGTTGCTCTGGGAAGGATACAACATGATTTCCATGACATTTGATCCAAAACTGAACAACCTGAGTTTAGACATTTAAGATCACCACATATACTACAAAGTATCTAGTATGTACACATCTAAGAGGACAGAGTCATGAATAAAAGAAAGACATAAGGACTGTCCCAAGATACTCAAGGAGATGTGACATCTAGATGCAACAAATGACTGATAATAATGGGACATTAATGGGACAGTGATGGAATTTTAATGTAATATCTAGATTAGATAGACTGTTAACTTCTGGATTTTTATAAATGCACAATTAACTTATGTTAACATTTTTGAAAAGTACACGAAGGATATGTGAAAATTCATTGTATTAATTTGGCAAGTTTAAGTAGGAAGTAACTCAAAATGACAAGTTAATATTTAATTTAACATGTTAAGGAGGTAGATATCATGTTTTGTTCTTACCATTATACTATTTTTACAAAGATAATCTTATTTCTGAGAGAGATGTCACTGATAAATTGCTTACATTATAAAGCAGAGTATCATGACTTTGTCAAGGTTGCAGAATTGATTATTGGTCTATTAACCCTATATCCTCTCATTAGTATCATATCCTACTTTACCAAATCTCTTAAATCTGAGGCCTCTTACATAAGCCAGCTCTTGCCATTTCATACTTTAAGACCAGGAAGGATGATGATAATGACATATTTTGTCCTGGAAAGCACATGTTGTTACCAGTTTAAGAAAGATCACACAAAGTGAGTAAGTGTGATATATGTGAAGGTGAAGACTTATTATTGATCAGAGATTATAGATCACAATTCAAAAAAAATTCAATAACATTCAAAATGCACAGAGTTAACTGTAAATATAGACAATAAAGGAGAGAATTGTAATAAAATAATAATAAGCATGCAATTTTGGCTTATATCCATGGTCTTTAAACATTTTTGGTTGGTCATTTATCCATTAAGATGGTTTTGGGAAAAAATTGCATGTCTTTAATTTGATATCTAAAACTTCACCTTTGATTAGTAACTTCTGCAAAAATTATCATTTCTGACAAATTACAAGTAATGGCACTTTTGAATTAAACCGTCAGGTACTCTATAAAATCTGTCCAAGGTAATGTAAACACACTAAAACAAGCTGGAAATCACAATCCCTTTATAAATAAAAGCAAACTCTTCTCTTCCAGTAAAAAATTTCACATCATTCTTTATTCTCTTTAAGCTCATATTTTGCATCCCATTCCCAACAGAACTTTATCCTGAAAAAAGGATGTTGTGTATGATATTGTTAAATGCCTACTGAACCATACTTAATATAACAAAAGTCTGTATGTAAATTGAATGGTAAGTTATTTTTAAACATCTAATGACCAGTATCTAAACACTAAAAATTATTTCTATATTGATTTATGATTATAGATGTTATTTGGCATGATTTTTCTAAAAGCATATATAATTACACAAAAAGTAAACTTATTGGTAATAATTGCTTAATTAAATGGATGGAGCTGAGGCCTTTCCTTTATATAGTTCATATACTCAACAAAGAATACTGACCAGAAGTATGAATATAATAATTTTATTCTTTGTTTTCCTTTTATATATACTTAAACTCATAGAAAGAAATTGTTGACCCAAATAAATGGATTCAAGTGGAAGGAGTTTAACTTCAGTGGGTCAATAATTCACCTCCTATATTTATCAAAAAATAATACATAGAAATTACATCAAAATTATCTTCATTACCTCTCAATCCAATTAATTAATTAGATACTCTTTAATAATACTGAGTAAAAAATCATTTTACCCAAACACTGAACTTATTGTCTTTTCAACAATTTCACCTGTCTTTTTGTTTGAGGGTTAGGTTTCCATCCCATGGCAATGCACTGAAGAAAGAATCCAGATGGTAGAGATGCAGCATTCTTGTGAAGTAAGAGAAGGCATATTGTAAAAAGAAATGAGATTTCTCAAAACCAGCCTTATTTTCTCCCAGATAACTGGGGAGATACATAAATATAATGCGGAAATGTGGAAACTGAAATCAAGGAGCTAGAAATTTATTCCCTTGAAGTTTTCCATTTCCCAAATATCTTTTGGAGGCAAGTATTATTTTTGGACCATCTTAGATTATGCTTTACATTAGGAGTTTTCACCAGGAAAATTTATGAAATTTAAGCCACATGGAAGATGATTTTCGTGATGAAGTATCAGTGTATTATATATATTTCTTCAAATTATAGGAGCACTTCCCTAAGTATCTTCAAAGAAAACTAGTCCTTTGAGTCACTCCATAAGAGTAGCTTCAAAGGGTCTATTACATTTTGAAAATATTGCATAATACGTCTCTTCTGGGAAGGATTACAATTCACGTTAGCACACTTAAGGCCCTGAAGTGACTTGCAGTTAAGAATATAGCTTAACTTTACTTAACTCAGTTTTACACATGTATTTTCTCAGTCCCTCCTCTTTCTTAATGTCTTCCTGTATATTCTTTTGGAGTCACTGAGCAGGGTTTTATCGAATGGAAAGATATGTCATATTTTTCCTAATAAAATCCTCATAGTGGCTAAACCTTTGGCAGTCGCTTAATAATTTTTTGTTATTGTCTGATTCAGAGTCATGTGCAAAGGAAAGTAGGCTGATTTTAAAAAGAATAATTAAACAGAAATTGATTAGGGAATTGTATCATAAAGGAAATCTTTAAACAGAAGTTATCAAAGTGATCCCATAGATGTAGATATGGTACCTAAAAAAAAAAAGCAAAACTCTCAGCCTTGGAATCCTTTGAAATTCACAGTATTACTTTCCGGGAGCCCTGGTTTTACGGGATCAACCAGTCCATCATGTAACAACTTTTAATTCACAGTAATTCTACAAGATCACAGAAGAGCAGGCCTCCCAACAGCAGGGACACATAATCCTTTATCACAAATGATCACTGGAAGATTCTTCACTTGAGAAAAAGAAAAAGGAATTCAATTTTATATTCGTGCCATGGGAATCTTGGGTATAGCTAACCCTTCCTTGGTGGTCATTCTGTAACACAAACACAACAGGTAACAGACTTTACAAATAAATATATCAGTTTGCTATTCCAAAATGAGTATCCTGGGTGTTCGAAGGTCTGAGTTTCACCTGACCTTCCGCTTGACCTTCAAGATCTGCTCAGCTACACTACATCCCATGTTTCCATCCCTCAAAACGCTACCATTAAATATGCCCCTCTTTATTAATGGTGAAAGGAAAAACTATGTGCCTTTAAAAGGAGCTTTGAAAATGTATATATGTATATTTTTTGGTACTGTGAAGCAAAGTCAGGACCTTAAGCTTGTCAGGCAGGCGCTGTGCTGCTGAACTATAACCCTGACCTTAACACATATTTTTTCATTAGATGCATAAAAGCAATGTTCTGGTAAATGTTTTTGTTAATTGACTTAATACCCTGACATCTTCCTTCACAACATGCATTTTAAGTAAACATTCATATTTATTTTGGGGAAAAATTATGCCATTTCACAATAAAAAGGTGATGAGAGCTCTGAAAAGAGGATATTCTGCATCAGAGAAAGAAAGTTCACCTCTGTGGGGTTCTATGGCCTCTGATACCTTTAAAAGAAGAACTGTAATTAATGTTCACTTTTCATAAGTTGTTGTTGCCAAGGGATTAAGAAAATTTCACTTGTTCTAATTTAAATATATGGCCGGGCATATTTGTATTGCTCAGATCAGAAATATTATGCAAATGGGAGAAAAGATTTTGGAATTAGCAATAATGGACAATTACATAATGAAAATTAATAAGTATTCTTTTAGTTGTCAGCGAATAAAGATTAAGTTTAATTAACACAGCAAATGTGCTTCTCCCCTACCTTTCTCTGATAGGGATGACAACAGAAAGAAGACAGAATTAGGCCAATGCTTTTTGATGACAGCACTTTCACAAGCAGCAAAATGAAATAAGCTTATTTTACAAGATAAGTAAGTGCAATGTTTCTGTAATGGCTTTCTATTTCTATTGTATTCATTCTCCTCCCAATACCTAAATTTCTTCCGTGCAATATTTATAAGTTGTAAATGAAGGACAGAAAGCATTTGAGGGTTTCACTTTTTTAGTATATGTTTGCATCAAATCTAGTGTCTTTACATAACACATTCCAGTAAAAGAGTTCTCCCTGTGTTAAGTTTTCATTCATTATACTGTATTGGATCATTCCAAAGAGGGATCCTAATCTCAGCTAATGCTGTTTTTATGTACATTTAAAACTTCACCATCTGCCATTTTAATAGTAAGACCAGAATATTATGTCAATTGTAAGAAACTTTGCCCATGATTTTCAGTTCACATAAAATATCTTACTGAACGGGGATTGCATAGTAAATTTTGGAGCTATTTCCATACAAGCTGCTCAATAAAGATTCACTGGTCCTATCCAAAGGAACAAACCAGAAGAGGTGGCTGGATGTTGTATTTTTTTTTACCATATCTCCAAGTTTTCATCAAAATAAAAATAAGAATATAATGAGATAGAGAAGAACACTGTCACTTAACCACGCACAACATCATAAGCCCAGCAAAGTGACATTTGTACAAAGAGCACAGCACCACATTGTACTCTTACGCTAAACTGTAGTAAAGGTTTTTGTAGGTGAGAGTGATGAAATTTCAATAATGTCAAACACTTCTACCTAACTACTGAGAAATCATGTTTTATAAAATCAAATATTTATGGATGCTTATTGTGTTAGGTTCTTCAGAGAAAACAAAACAATAACATAGATAGCTATAGCTACAGATGCAGATGCAGGTATAAGAGGAGATTTACCATGGGAACTGGCTCAGGTGACTATGGAGGCTGAGAAACCCTGCATTGTGGTGTCTGCATACTGGAGAACCAGGAAAAGTGATGGTATGATTTGGTCCTAGTCTGCAGAGCTGAGCACCAGTGGAGCTAATGGTGTACTCTCGGTACAGTCTGATATTCAAAGGCAGAAGAAGGACATCCTAGGGGAAAATGAGAAGAAATTTGCTCTGGCTCTGCTCTTTGTTCTGCAGAGTCTTCACGTTAGAAGATGCCTTCCCATACTAGTTGGTATACACCAATCTTCTTTCCTCAGCCTGATTAAAATGCAAGTGTCTTTCAAAAGTACCCTAGCCCCACTTAAAATAGAATACATAACTTAGACTCTCAGGTCAAGTGAGTTGGCCCAATCCAGCTCCACTTTGCACTGGGAGTGTGTTCTAAGGGAAATGACCACTATTTTCCTACCTCCTTTACTTTTTACTTTCAGGGCTGGGAATTGAACCCAGAGCCTTGCATGTGCTAAGCATGTGCTGTACCACTGAGCTCCACCTTTAGCCCCACTGTCTGTTTCTTTTAACCTGAAAAATGCAGGAAATAAAACCACCTCCTTCTTCAGAGTTGTTTTAAGGGGGAGGTATGATGAGATATATAAACTAGAGACATACCAGTAGCTCAATTAGCTCCTCGAATCAACGGAACGTCTCTCATCCATGGTCCCTTCCATTTCTCTCAGCTTCCTCTTGTTTATACTTTCTTGTGCAGCCGTCTGGACTTCATGGTTGATCATCTGAACCACTGTGTCTTTAACATACTCAATGCCATTGTTTTAGTATTATTGCCCCAGTAAAACAGTGGGGTTAGATTAATGGTGATGTCCACCAACATCTTCAGCTTCTAAAACTCTGCAGCTGAATGTAAAAGGGAATCACACAGTTGTATACAGTGGTTCTACTACAAAGAATCTACTCAAACATCATCTGAGGCTTTGAATCCTTGAATAACTCCTGGTTTGAATTTCTAACGCCACAAAGTATGCTTTTATTTGTAGACAGAGCCTTTAAATAGGTAATTAAAGTTGAATGTGGTCCTAAAGGTGGGACTTAATCCAATAGGACTTTTACCCTTTTAAAAAATGAAATACATATTAGAGATGCACCCACACAAAGAAAAAGGGTATCACAGAACACAGAGCAAACACAGCCACCTGTAAAAGTCAACCTGCCAACATCATGATCTTAGGACTTCCAGTCCCCAAGACTATGAGAAATATGTTTCTTGGTTTAATCCTGAGGTTCATGACATTGTCTTGTGGTAGTCCTAACAAACATAAATACAGATAAGGGAAGAATAGAAAATCAGAGTAATAGAAATTTGGATTCCAATTTGACACAATGGTTTTATGCCTGGTGAATCTAACAAGAAAATACTTAGACTTACATATTATATGTCTTCTTTTTAATTTTGCATTTCTGTTTGTAACAAACATGGAATATTTTTTTTTAGTTTTCTCCAAACCAGAGGTAAGGTAAAAAGCAATTCCTTATAGAATCCGGTCTTTTTCAGTATTTTTTTTAGTTTTGTTTTCAGGTGAGCAACTTCATAGTCAAGGTAGCTGCTGTATCTCCAAGCATCATCCACTCATTCCACATAGAAACAAAGAGGAAAGATGCAGGGTAAGGATAATGAGTAACTATCAAGTCTGTCCCCTTTAATCAAGAAATCAGAAACTTTCTAGAAAGCCTGAAATAGCAACTTCTGCTTTGATCTGTGTCTTAGACTACTCCTACATCTATAACAAAATACCGAAGATTGGGTAATTTATAAACAATTGTAACTGATTTCTCACAGTTTTGCGTGCTGGAAAGTCCAAAATCAAGGCACCAGCACATTCGGGGTCAGATAAAAGCATGCTTTCTACTCCCAAGATGAGGCCTTGTTCTTTCCTTCATTGGACAGGAGGACAGAAATAAGGTAAACTTGCTCCCTGGACTAATTTCTAAGGGTTCTAATCCCAGTCATAATGATAGATCCCCCAAGACCTAATGACCTTCCAAAAACTCCTCTTCTTATTCCAATCACTTTTGGGTTTTAGTTGCAACCTAGGAATTATGGAGAGGGAGCAACATTCGGGCCACAGCAAGCTATTGGGCAGCGCTGAGACAATGGGCTTCCTTATTGGAAGGGTGAATTAGATGGAGGGATTTACAGATCGCAGTTAAATCATGCAACTAACAGTCAGTAGCAAACTAGTTTTTAATCAATCTCTTCAGAACTTAGATAAAATAAGTCAGTCTCCTATTACTAGTCCTTTCTAGATATATGATGTTAGATGACCGATAGATCACATAGCCCAGAGGAAGTTTCACCAAGATAAGGCTCAGCTGGGAGACCATGCATATAAAGTCCAGTCAATCATCCTATTAAAATTACGAAGGCAGCATCAACTGAGTCTGCTATGTATTCTCAAGGCAGTGTAGAATGGGAGTGTTTTCACACAAACTGCTACATGTATGTGAATACTTTTGTACAAAGGACAAATCCCAAGAAAATAAACACAGTCAGTAAAGAATAAACTCACAACACCCATTATGTCTAAGAGTCTTTATATGGGTTAAGATTATTTAATAACTAGAAATTTGTTTGGTGCTTTCTACCTTCTGAAGCTTCTGGTCTGGAATGCCATTTTCTATTGTTATTGGCTCTATCACATGAGGAAACCAATATCAAATGTTTGGGAACTAAGTGGCATCGGTATCCACTCAACCCATATTATAGTCTTGTTCTCCTGAGTTGCACGGCTTTCTTGAAGTCTGATAGCAGGACCACCTCTAGGATCCAATATGGCACCCACTGGTGTCTCACAGACACCTCCACTCCAGCTCTGCTGGTCTTCCAGCTCCCTGCCAAATAGTTATCTCCTGCAGGGTATTCAAATCATAAACTACTCTTAGGATAGATTTTCTTCCCTCCAGTGATATCCCCTATTTTGGTTTCATTCTTTCATTCATTCAACAACTAGTAACATGGGGGAAAAAAACTAGCAACATGGGGGAAAAAAATTTAGGCTTTGCTAGAAAACCACTGTGCATCTCAGTGATTAATGAAGCACAATTGTAAAATTTAAAAAGAAGTGTAAAATGCTTTTCTCCTGGGCTGAGCTTTTTCATGATTCTCTATACTGTTTCATTGTATTTCCTTTCTCTGCCATCAGACACTGTAATAAAAAGCCCGCTTGAGGATGAGAACAAAACTATTCACAGAGAGTTGCAGAGGGAAAGCAAACACTCTGCATGAATTTCAGAATTTCTCTGCCAGCCATCCTGAGTCCAACATGGCATTATCCTGTTATCCCACTCATAGGAAAACTACAGGATAAAATGTCCAGCATTGAAGAGGTACACTTCCTTGTTTTTGACTCATTTTTAAATGAATTTAGTTACCATTTAGATAATGTAATACTGTACATCTACATATTTTGTTTTGTGGCTTTTTCAAATGTTGCCCTAGCACCCAATCCTTTATAAGAGTAATTGTTGTGATTATTGAACATAATTAAGATGTGTTCATTTAATTTTCTCCTTTAGTTATCTTTATAAGGAAAGGAAACACAACAAATCACGACAGTGTGTAGTATATTGGGATGCACTACACGCCGGAGTTGGAGAAAATGAGCCATGCATCAGACACAAATGTAACAGAAAGAGCTCTGAATGGCTCATTAGAATCCCCTCTGAACAACTTTCTTACTTGTGGGTGAATGGTCAAATCACTTCAGCTGTGGAAACCTCAATTGACTCAATTGACTCAAACATTCACTGTTGAGGTCAAATTTCTCAATTCTTAAAATCCTTTCAGCTTCATAGTTTATGAAAATGTTAGGAATTTGCAGTCCATTGATTGAATTGAGACAAATTTTTATGCACTTTTGTTTAGTTGTGGCCCCCCAAAAGATAAGCTGATTACAAGCATTTACCAATTAAGACTCCTCTCGATAATATTTTTCTAGGTTCTCACAGAAAGAGAAAACACAATCTAGCAACATTCACCTCCTGTTTGGTACACTCATTCCCTTCAGATGGGAGCTTCATTATCAGACCATAACACTGTTTCATGTTTTCTCATGACTCATCTTTGTGTCCCGTACTGTCATTTGGGATTACAGTCCAGCCCTTCTATTTGCTGCTCCTTCTGCATGTAATAATGTTATTTACAGACATTATTACAAACAGTCACCTAATCCCACTCCATTTTTTTTCTTAATAGTTATCATTATCTGGAATCAAGGGGGTTTTTTTGTTTGTTCATATATTTATCCTTTGTCCCTCTACTGGAATAAAAGTTTATGGAAGGAAAAGACTTTGTCTTATTCATAAGGATATCTACAGCACACAAAATAATACTTGGCATAGGACAGGTGTCAAATAACCATCTATCAAATGATTTGTGATCTACTATAAATCCCTACCCTTTCGGAATTTATATTCTTCTGTCTGCCAAGGAAAGCATTTTCAGAAACTATTTTACTATGGGAGAAATCAAAATTAAGCTATCACTGTTTGGAAATAAATGGTTGCTTTTCCCTCAATTATTAAAGAAACAGGATCATTGGGGAACAATTAGAAAATGTGGAAAGAAAAATCACTCACAATTTCACTCAGCTAAAATGTGTTTTGAAATGTGAATGACTTTCCATTCCAGAACTCCTTTGTTCAGAAATCTTGCATTTATACTGCATGAGCTTATATCTCTTTGCAAACTCCTCCAGGGACCCATTCTTTCCCTCTGGTTACCACTCCTCCATCTCAGAGAAGTGCTGGGGAGAGGAGCTTCTGCTGCTCACAGCCCCAAACTTGATCCTCCCATGAGAGAAGCAAGGATGCATCTGACTACTGAGATAATGAGCCTGATATTTAAACTTCTGTGCTAAACTGTTGCCTTTGGCTCTCTGATCCAACCATGCCTTAGGCAGTAGGATATTTACCTTGTTATCCAAGTAAAGAACTGGCCTGCACACCTATCCATCCTTATGGAGTCCCAGGTTGATGTTTATAAGAAGTTATTTGGAGCTTACTGAAGTTAACTTTTTTAATTCTGTTTTCTCAGGAATAAATTCATATTGCTCTTTACATCTCATCTGGCTACTGTGTGTTAAGAATGTGAAAGAAACAGTAGTGAGTGCATTCACTGAACATCTGATCAATCATAAAAAATTCTGTCTCCTGACTTTGCATTGATGCAAATCATTCTTTACTTTCTGGACACAGCCACCACACTTGAGTTTTGGTCACTCCACAAGGAATGTTGCTCCTACCTGTAGCAGCAATATGCCTGCTTCCTGAGGCAGCCTGGGTGTCTTCACAGCTCAGTAGCTGCAGCAAGACAGTGTAGAAGGAGAAAGTGGTGTTTATTCTTTGCCTTCATCTCTGTTCCACCTACACAGTGAACCCAATTTTACCCATTAGAAGACTAACAGTCTCTCACAAATTGTGTTCAAATATAGTTACATGTAATTGTCTTTATTCCAGTTTTTAGTTCATCTTGCAATTATAATTTTACCACTGTTATATTTATTTTTAATTCTGTGCAAGGATTTGCTTGCAATTTAGACATACAGGACAAACATTGCTGATTCATCGATTCATTGATTCCTCCCACATTGCATGGCCTAAATCAAAATCGTTTGAGGATTAGAAAACAACTTAATCTTTTGCGAACTCATGGGAAGGGTGAATTGGCTTGATTCTCCTACTGGATCCCACATGGCTGGCAGTGGCTCATTGGAAGGGAAAATTGATTTCTTGTTTCTCCTCCCAGGCCCAGAATGGGTTCTGTTGACTCATGGGAAGAGCAAATGTTGGACTTGGGAGGAATAACAAGAAGCCAGTTCACCCTTCCTGTGAGCCAATAGGCACGTGGGCTGAGGACAAGAACACACGCCCCATCTGTAAGCAACCTGCTGATTTAGAAGACAGGCTAAATTGATAGCAACTGAAGTACAAAAACAATTTAATGCTTGTATTGTTTGATTGACTTTGCAGGTCTAAGGCCAAAGGTCTGAGCATCTATTAAAAGGATAACAATATGCAATATAGCAAATATGGGAGATATTCTTCTGTCTTATTTTTGAAATCCAATTTTGTTCTCACTTTTGTATTGTTTTATTGTTTTGTTTTATTCAATGCTGTTTTGATTGGATTTATTCTGTTTTGTTTTCTTTGATTTTATGATGTCTGATAATATGGGCAACAATTTTGAAGATAATAAGAGGCATTATGGTAGCCATTGTTAATTTCTTATTAACTTTTTTTTAAAGTATCACTTTCATTTTGATTGGCTTTATTGTGTTTTATTTTGTTTGGTTTTATTGTCTTCAAAATATACTTGTACTCTTTTGTACTGATTGGTTTACTCTGTTGCATTTTATTTGATTTTATTATGTCTGATGGTGTCTACAGCTATTTTGAAGAAAACAAGAGACATTATAGTAGCCATTGTTGATTTCCTATTATCTTGTTTTTAAATCCTGTATTGCTTTTGTTATTCTGTTCTGATTAGCTTTACTCTATTTTGTTTGGTTTGGTTTGTTCTCTTTAAAATAAAAAAAACAGAAAGAAAGTAACTTAATCTTGCATGGATTTAGAACACTTCCCTACCCCTGGAGCTCAGCAGGGGGCCATGGCTGCATTTTTCTCTGATTAGGAGGAACACATAAGTAAGACAAAAAATAGAAATAAAACAAGTCTTCCTTAATCTCAGTGAAGCTCTCTTGATGTGTTCTTATAATTCTCAGTATTTTCCAATTTTTCTTGTTACATTTTGTTATGATTTTTATGGATTACCTTTTTTCCCCTCAACCATCCATTTCACGAAGGTGGAGAGTGTCTTGTTTGCTTAAAGTCTCTATTCTCAGTGCTATCATGCCTTCAGATTTTTTTTAAAAATGCTTCAAAAATATCTATTGAAAGAAAAAATGGGTACTAGTAAAAGTGAAGCATAGAATTTTCTACAGAAAACACAAAATTTAAGAAACTATGCAGCAAGAAACTGGTATGGCATCTTCCTGAGTTCCATCCTCTGGAAACTCTTTCACCTATGAATCAGGACCAGAGAAGGGGCACTATGGGCTACAACAGATGCTGTTAACAGTAAGATACAGAAAAGGAAACTCAAAATCAAGGAATTGGGGTTTTTTATAAGTATATATAGTAATTTGCTTTATCTATAATAGTTCTTTGAAATTTTTGTTACTCTCTCTTTTTTTGTAATAGTTTTTTGGGTTTATGTCTTACACTATGAGTGACTACTTTGAAAATAACAATACATGGTATATTAACTATTGTCATTCCCTTGTTATTCTGTTATGGAATTTTGTTTCATTTTTCACAAAATAAAAAGTAAATATATTCAATGATTTTTTTTACAAAACTAAGAAAATAATCTAATTGTAATAAATAAAAATAAATAATCTTATGTAATTTAATATAATGAAAAGCAAATATGAAATACTAAGAGAAATAGGCCAAATCACAAATATAGGGATTTTTAAAACTTGTCAGGTATATAAAAAATGCCTTCCACTAAAGGATTTCTGCACTGAAATGAATGACTACCGAAGTCTGTGTGAGTGATCAGGAGGTGAGAAGGAGTATTAATTACAGATTCACCAAGAAGGAAATCTTAGCTGATCAAAAACCATGAAGTGTATACAAAAGGTTACCAGAAATTTTCCTCCAAACACTGTGTGCTAATGTGATGAATTTTTCCAAATATTCAAGCAACAACCTCAATGCTGTATAAATTACTCCTCAGTATAAGCACAGCTGGAAAGATTCCATATTGATTTTCATAAAGATAGTACAATGCTGATAATAAAACTTGGCAAATGAAGACTAATATCATTTATGAATGCTTATGACAAAAATTATAAATATTAACAAATGAAAATATGCAATTATATGTACTCAAAAGAAGTTCATCCAAGGAGCTTGAATCAAATGGGGAGGGAAACTAGTGCCAGTGGATGCCAAAAGGGTACTTTCAAAAATTCATAATGTAGCTATGATTTAAAAAAAAAAACTTTGGCAACAATTTTGAAAAGCTGTTTTTAATATGCCTAAACTAAATGCTGAATCAGTAAAGACATTGTCATTAGACATGAAATAAATTAATCCACTGTCACTAAAAGTATTTCTTTTAAGTTCAAAAGCTTTAACACAACAATAAGACGTAAAATTAAAGTGATTTATATAACTGGAAAAATCCAAAATTATCATTATTTTCCATTATGACTATACTTCAAAAGCTTATCTAAATATCATAGAAATATATCACTGAACTAATCAAAAGAAATGTATAAAATCCATGGCTGTCTCAACAGGATAGCTAAAATTTAAAACCAACTATATCAAGTGTTCTCAAGAATATAGAACAACAGGAATTCTAAGAAATTACTGGTAGGAACATAAGATGGCACAACCGCTTCATTACTGGATGCTTGTGGTCTGGAAGATGTCCCACTTTCTTGGTATCCCTAGCAAAGTATTGAAGAGGACATACAGATAAAGTAAAGGCAGCACAGGTTTATTTAAAGCAAAAGTGCACTCCAAAAGATGGGAACAAACAGCCGCAAAGAAGCTGCACATCAGCACCTACAATTGCTTTTCTGGGAGGGAGCAGCTCTCCGAACTGTCACTGGGAGTTATTCCAATCAGGTGCAACCCTCCTCCCTTCTGTAGTTTGGTCCTTCTGTGAACTTTTGTGGAACTGTCATGGCACTCAAAGCCAATGGAGGTGAGGGGTTAAAATCACAATGCAAATGGTATTGTAATTTATTAAAATTAATTTGTGGTTACTTTTAGGTGTTCACAATGGTCTAAGCTTATGCACCCTCAGGTGTGTCCCAGTTGTTAGAACCCAAGGCTGCCTGCAGTTCTGAAGAGCTGGTTTCCTCTTTATCTTGTGCTTCTCAGGCCCCCTCCAGAGACCTCCTCCTTCTGTCTCCTGCCTCAACTTTGAAACAGATTTTTAAAATAGATTTTTCTGTTCAACAGATTTTTAAAAACAATGTCAGACAACACACCTATTACTAGGTACTTAGCCACAAAAAAATGGAAATTATATGACAACAAAAAGACTTCTTCGTGATTGTATACAGAAGTTTTATTCACAATAGCTCAAAAGAGAAACAGTGAAATTTCCACCAATAAGCAAATAAGTAAAATGTTGTATGCAACCTACAATGAAACATTAATCAGCCATATAAATGAATTAAATAGTTTAAGAGCAACATTGTACATCACGGTGATGCTAGTTACCATTTTGAAGTGTTGTAAAGCTAAATATTACTGGAAAAGTTGCATTTAAGTGTCATCACCAAACAAAAACCAAAAAAATACACTGAGGCAATAGATGCCAATTAGTTCAATTTGACCACTCCAACATATATATTTCAAAATATATCATGTACCATAAATACATATAATTTTTATTTTTCAATAAAATAAAAATCTAACAATAGAAATGAATGTCAAAATCATTGAGTGAAGAGGAAAAGTGACAACACATGAAAGACTATATACTGAATGCTCCATATACATAAAGTTCTAGAAATGCAAATGAATTTACAGTGAAAAAAAAGTAGGCAGTGGTTGGTCTGGCAGTGGTGGGGAACAGGATGAGCTGAAAAGGAACAGGAAGAATAAAAGGGTGGCATAGGAAGCTTCCATGTGTTGAATATGGTAGAAGTTTTATGACCTTACATATCTGTCACAACTTATCAAACTATACTCTTCAAGTGAATGTGGATTACTGATTATAACTTATATATCAGAGAAGTTACAACTTAAAAAATACAATTGAACCTTCTGGAGAAGGAAATCCAAAAATCAGGAAGTACATTATAATGTATCCAAAAACTTCTTAAAGTCTTCTATCTCCCCTCTTCAAGATATTGTATTGGTTCCTTTTTACCTAGAGGCTGTATGTTTCATTATAGTGATGCTATTGATTTATCTTCCACTTTAGGGGATGGGGGAGAGGGAGGAAGGGAAGAGAAGAGAAGAGAAGAGAAGAGAAGAGAAGAGAAGAGAAGAGAAGAGAAGAGAAGAGAAGAGAAGAGAAGAGAAGGGAAGGGAAGGGAAGAGGAGAGGAGAGGAGAGGAGAGGAGAGGAGAGGAGAGGAGAGGAGAAGAGAAGAGAAGAGAAGAGAAGAGAAGAGAGGAGAGGAGAGGAGAGGAGAGGAGAGGAGAGGAGAGGAGAAGAGAAGAGAAGAGAAGAGAAGAGAAGAGAAGAGGAGAGGAGAGGAGAGGAGAGGAGAGGAGAGGAGAGGAGAGGAGAGGAGAGGAGAGAGAAGAAGAGAAGAAGAGAAGAAGAGAAGAAGAGAAGAAGAGAAGAAGAGAAGAAGAGAAGAAGAGAAGAAGAGAAGATGAGAGGAGAGGAGAGGAGAGGAGAGAAGAGAAGAGAGAGAAGAGAAGAGAAGAGAAGAGAAGAGAAGAGAAGAGAAGAGAAGAAGAGAAGAGAAGAAGAGAAAAGACCTTTACTGAGACAGTAATAAGGAATGTTGTAATATTCACCAAAAATTATTTTTTCCTTGACTTTCCTAGTTGGAACTTCTAAAAAGCCAATTGGTTTGATGACTGAAAGGGAGGGGCATGCTCAGCTGACACATTTTACCCATCATATTCTTTCTTTTCTTCTGACTTTTCTTCTATTCTTTCTACCTCTTTTGGAAGTATTTGGAGATGCAGCAACCATCTTGTGACTGAGAAAAAAAATACTAAAGATTATAGATCAAAACATGAGAAGATATCAAAGTCATATGTGAAAGACCTGTCCTGACTACATGAGAAAACTCAATTCCTTGTAATGTTCATGTGCAGCTGTACAATCCCACTTGCTCTGAATTTGTCAAATGGAAACATGTTGTTAGTACGGAAATGAGATTTACAGATGGCATCAAGTCTCTCATCAAACAGTTGATAAAAAGAGTTCCAGAAAAATGCATGAGACTTTCCTAAAGGGAAACAACCAAAAGAATAAAAATCAAGATAGTTTAATTCTCAGTCCAGCATCATTTTTCACTGCTGAAGCTCCTACAAAAGAACACACAAGTTTACCGATAGCCCACTGTAATCCCAGGTACTGTTCAGAGTGATAGAAAATGGTAACAATGTGCAAGGTCACCATATTAGTGGCATACTACCTAGACTAAACTGACTCAAAATGGCGATGGCAGTAGTAGTAATAGTAGCAGTAGTAGTAGTAGTTTATGTAAGAAGGTGCATTTGTTTTCCTTAAAGGAAAGATAGGGTTAAAATAAGTAGAAGGACATTACTAGAAGGCATAAATATCTTTGGCAGAAAGATGGTGGTGAGAATGACCAAGAAGTATTGTGCTATAACAGAGGGTATGTTAGGGATACCAGAAAGCAGGTTAGAACCAAAAGAGCTTTCAATAAAAGTATGAATAGTTTTCTTTTTATTCTTCAGGTAATAAATGGTCAATATTAGTTTTTAATCATGAAAGTGATTGGGTAATATTGGTGTCTCATATGATGAAAATGCTACCGATAAAATGAGAAGAAATAGAAAAAATCTAAGCTACTTAGTTAATAAAAACATACGCAATATGAAGATCACCACATAGATACATACAATTATATACATCATTCTGAGTCACAAGGAGATAATCAGTAAAAATATGTTAAGAATTGTCTATCTCCATTTCCATTATAGTGTCTGGGTAATAAAATAGACAATATCCAGGTGCTAAAATAAATATATAAATAATTCACTCACAAAGTAACAGTAAATTATTTTCCAAACCAAAAGAAGATTCTGGCTAGCCAGCTACATTAAGGTACTATTTATAAATTCTTCAAATGTACATAGTCCATCTCTCTTCTCAGATAAAATGTAAGTTTTCAGAATCACTGAAAACGGGTAGAGTTACCTAGGTAACCCATTCAGTAAAATACATGAGAATTAAATTCCGATTCTGTGTATTTCCTTTACTGTCTGAATTTTAAAATGAGGCAATAAGTATAGCATCAAAGCTTCCACTTAACAAGCAGATCAAAAGGAACCTGTGATTGATTTTGATATAGCCTGTGATTTTAGTCATCTTTCTTTTGAGTCTTCAGTTATTTTTAGCACCACCTTTCAACAATGGCCAAATGAGTTCACAGTACAAGAACTTAGAAGAGATCTATACAGCTGCAAATAGAGTATTTTTGAGACTAAAATAAGAATTTTAAGAATGTTTGAAAAATTTACATAATTTGATAAAAATGAGGACTCGTCTGTACTACCCACTGACTCATACCTGCCAAACCACATAAGCATAGCAACACTTGCTACTCTACATATATTTGATGATTGGAGCAGTTATCAAAAGAAACACTTTGTTGAAGATGGCCATCTTAACACATCACCAAAAGTTTAAGATGGTCAGTGGCCAATGCCAATAAAGTATCTGAATATGTTGCTTAATTTCAATGAATGTGGCTGATTCTGTTGCTTCTACTCAGGAATTATGGCACCTTGTTGGATAAGATTATTCCCAGGGATGTGAGATGCCACAGACACAAGGTTACTGGATTGTGAAGCATCTGATGAAAAGAGGAAAATACGCCTCCCTAGGTCCTCAGGGGGGAAAAAAAGTTGACTTATTTGATGTTGCTCTAATCAGAATACTTTGTGTTAATATGTGGTACAGTTTAATTTTAATATTTTTAAATTTTAAAAATGCAATTATCCAATTGAGATATTTTTATCTATCTATCTATCTATCTATAAAATACATACTATAATCAAGGCCATTAAGTTATTCCTAAAATCTGTATGACTCATAGACTGCTTTGTAGGATAGTATAATAGATTTGAGATGAGTACTTGTAATGGAGCCAAACTAGCTCTAAACTAAAACCTAACCTTAAAAAATTGAAAAGAAAGATTAAAAAGAACTCACTGTTTGAGTAGCTTAACTACACTCTAACACAAGATATTCAGTTTGAACTGGGTCTGGGTGATTTAGCAGTTTAGTGAAACCCTGTTTCAAAAACTTAAAAAATGTCTGGGGATGTGCAAAGGCTTTGAGTTCAAGCCCCAGTACAAGAAAGAAAGAAAGAAAGAAAGAAAGAAAGAAAGAAAGAAAGAAAGAAAGAAAGAAAGAA